>MJUU01046973.1:55301-74877 GCA_002080025.1 Modiolus philippinarum | reverse complement strand
CTAGTGAAATGAGACAGACAGCTACGACAGAAAAATACTTCATGTCCATATCCTGATAGATGGAAGCTCAAAAGATTTGATAGGCTATTTATCTTGTAGTAACGTTGCTTCCGGTCGCTGGCCAGGAATAGGAGATCTACATGTCTACCGCCAGATTCCCACGATTACCTTAGGGATAAACCTGGAAATCCTTTTTCCCATCATTACCTTTCTATACGCCTTCTAAGTCGAATAAGTTGACGTCGATTTCGTGTTTTGCCTCTCAAAATTATCGTTCGTCGTTAGAGACCTCGAAAACTCGGTTCCCTCAAAGTTGAGATCCGCTGTTAAGGGATTGTTCTTAGCCAGCGTTGTGTCGATTTCTGACCCAATTCAGCATTGTAAAGAGCTGATAACGCCATCCATTAAAAGTAGTAATAATCCTCTTTCATCAAATTGGTGATAAATTTCTTTAGATTCAGATTCTGTAGGAACTTCTAATTAGCCATTTGATCTTATTTAAATTGATTTCTAGTTTATATCGGATGTGATCAAATATTCATCCACTACATTCATGCAATACTTAACCATATTATCTTTGACCTTCGCCATCATGAATGCGAACTGCATCTTAAAGTCCGTTAACTGTGTGAGGGTAGCAAACAACAAAATATCGAAGACTACCTTGATAGAGCTCGATTGCTGACAAACTGGCTACTTAAGCAAGGGTATGTAACCCATAACTTGAAGTCATCACTACAGAAGCTTTACGGTCGACATCACGATCTTATGGATCGGGATGGGATATCTGTTTCCCAGATGACAACAGATCTTTCGCTTGACAGCTTAAGTGTGTTTTTCCTCTATCGGGCTTGACTTTACTATCGATGTTGACATGTTAAACACGGTGGGTGTCTTATAAGAAGCGGGAGATGCTACTCTACCGGTGCACCTGATCTCACCCATGGTTTTATTAGGTCCGTGTCGTTCATCTGTACGTGTGTCTTCATTTTTCTTTTTTTGCCCCGTACCCATGTGTCCTTGTTTCTTGATGTTGCCGTGTTCCTTGGGTTGTTCTGTTTTCGACTGACGGTTCGGTTCTCTCTAATTTTACTGTAAATTTAGTTTCTGCATATGGTCATTTCAACAACATATGTTTCGTCAGTGCAGATCAAATTAAAACATTTGGAAAGCCAAAGGCAAAATCTGGTAAAGATTGTTAAAAGAGTGACGTTGGTATTTTTTCGTCACTAGGTTTGTTTTCAGAAGCTCCTCTTGCAGCATTAGCTGTATCTTCAGACTCCTCTTTTCGGAGAGAACAACCAAAATCGTGGCGACGAAAGTGCTTGACTCACCTTGAAAAACGTTTCCATGTCTTGCTGCATCAAAGGTTGGATGACATACGTGCGAAATACATCACTCAATGCTGCGCGCATACCAATTCACTTTTTATTCATCTTCAATCGAAGCATCTTCGTTATCTTTGTCAACTAACCCCCATAGATCACCTCTACTTGGTGTTGCTACTGCTCTCCGTTAGTGCTTTAAGAATCTTTAGATGCAGTTTCTTATTGGTTTTATCCCCGATTCGCTTCTCCAACTTCTCTTGTCATTCGGTTGATCCATACAGACCCTCATTTTTCGTTATTTGACAGAGTTTCATCAATGTTACTTTTACAAAGGTATTTTCGTCTGTTTCCTTTAGACGCTGTTGTTTATTGCGTCTATAGCAAAGACCACAATTTCCTTGTTTCATGTTGAAGAACCATCTTCTTTCTTTAGTAGGGCAATGCAGGTGCTCTTCACCCTCAGTCTTCAGTTTGGTTTGCCTTCTACTCGTAGCTTCGCCTACGCAGCACTACAACGTTTGCATACCTGCATGGATATGCGAATTCTTGTGCAGTTATCGTTGAATTGTGACAATTGCAGAAAAGTGTGAGTTTCTGTAATATCTTCTCCATGTTCCAGAAAGAAATTCTGGGAGCGGTTGGATTACAGCCATTCCATTTGTGACGCCATTTCACCTCCGACACCATTTCTAGGGTGTTTTAGTGTTATGCAGAATGTGAACTTGAAATGAAAAAGTATTATGGGATTGTTATTGTTTTGACTCTCTGATTGGACCAAACGTACTTTATGAGTACGCCGAATTTGCGCACCGTCATTACGAGGACGGAAGTTGAATTTTTTTATTCGTGCTGCAGAACCAATCTAGCTTCTCCGCCATTTCTGATACATAGAAAAATATTTATCCGGTAATTAGCCGAGTAGTTGGATTGCTGCAGAATCTGTATTTTCCAAATATTTATCACCTCTTCCCTTCCAGATGATATCTTCCCCCGGACATCCTTTTCTCTGAAAAAAGAAGGCATTTGGGTCAATGATGACTGTTCGATTGCTAATATTTATCAAGAAACTTTATATGGGTGCAAAATATGGAACTTGTCTTTTCTCGGAATATCTAAATACACATTTTAAAAGTTCAAATCGATTCAAACTGTTCTTTATGACAATTTCCTTGTCATTGTTGCCTCTGCAGAGTTAAGCTATAAAAATTAAATAATTGTGCATAGTCTTTGTTATATCATTTGTGTATTGATTGTCTGAAAGAACATCTTAGATACGTCCAAAATATTTACTTTACCGACACTGGCAGATAGTATAGGGTTGGTTTAATATATGCATAGACATTATATGTCTCTGATATATTTTTCAACTAGTCTTCTAACTTTACTCTGGCTCAGCTGAAAATAAACAACTAATACATGCATATCGCTGGCAATAGACACTAGCATTTTCGCTAGCCATGTTTTACGATCCGCTCGATACAAGAACTGAGGAGCGGATCATAACCTTTAGTAATCCATAACAAGAGGAGATGAGACGCTAGATTTAAAGACAATCTATAATACAATGTACTCTTTGAGTAAAGAACATGCAACTCTATGGGTTGAATTTGTCCAGTTTTCGGCAAGAGAGGTTGACACCTTTAAGTTTGCTATGCGAGAGGAAGAAAGAGGCTCTAATTTGGTTTTCATATGAGCAATGCACCATTTTTCTATCAATTGTATGCTAACTTTAAGTGCAAGTATATTTGTACTTACACTTGAGTAAGTATCTAGTCCTTTAATTTTTTTTTACTAAATTTAGTTATGACCTCAGTCACATTTATTACACAAAAATACTGTATTACCTATGAAAGAATGTTTTCTGAAGTTTAAATAACATTTACGGTTCAGTTACTGAAATATATTAATGGAGGACTAATATTTTGTTGTCGGACATTTTGTATTTTGATTGACTTAGACTTTCAATACAGGATCAATTAGTGGAATTTAATTATTATATTTGCAAGATTTTATTTGTTGATTTCAATTGTTTAAATGATATATTAGCTGAAAATGATCTATTGGATAAGGAACGATGAAAAATGGATTAGTTAAAATGCATTTTGGTTAGGATAACCAGAAAGAACTTAATATGCAGGGACTAGTAGCGAACATGGTTTAGGCTGAAATTGCATAATAGTCATTGAAAACAAGTCAACGTAAAATGAATGGATGGGGTAAGTATTAATGGAATGTGCAGGTATCAGTGAATGGGTTAGGTGTTAATGAATGGGTAGGTATCAATGGATGGGGTAGGTATCAACGGATGGGGTAGGTATCAACGGATGGGGTAGGTATTAATGAATGGGGGTATCAATGGATGTGGTAGATATTATGAATATGTAGGTATCAATGGATTGGGTAAGGTATTAATCTATCTGTAGAGAACGATTTATACTTTACACAAGGATGGGTATTGTCTATAAACAAACTCGGGAAAACCAAACAAGTGATTCATATCACATCTTGCACATCAGAGACAAAAATAATCATATCAGGATAATAAAAATTGCATTTAAGCTACTTTTAGTTTTTATTGCTAAGAATGTGATAACAAACAACGAATTGATATGGAGTTAATGCACATGAGTCTGAGTCAAGGTCTCTAAAATACATGGCGGAAACCAAGCAAAGGAACAAGGCTTTTATTGTTGTTCATCTTGAATTCACTAACCTAATGCATTGTCATCATTTTCAGATTTTTGTATCAAATATAGAATCTAATCAGTGGGCAGATTTCAAAAGTTACTTAAAAATACACCTTGGTGGGTGTCGAGTGATCCAAAACCCTAGATAAGGCAACATAAGGCACCGACCATTTGATTTTCAGGGGGCATGGGATTTTCATTCGGGCCGGGAAATTTTTTTGGCCCGCTTAGTGAGCCAGAATATTTTTTCCTCTATGCACTATGCTAAGAAATTTTGTTGAGCCAGTCTTTTTTATTGGACAAATTCAGAGAGCCAGATTATTTTTTTCAACCCAACTGCTGGCCAGAAATTTGTTAAGGCAAAAATGGGGGCCAGAAATTTTGTTTCTAAAAATACCAAAATACCACCCCCCCCTAAAAATCAATTGGTCCGTGCCTAAATATTTCAACACGGCATAGGCTAGACTGTTGTAGAGGTCATGGTCAATTATACATCTGATTTACAATTCTAACATTGTACAGCTGATTTTCAGACACATGTCTGTGTTTGTTCTTTTCCAGCATTAGTAACAGGTAAATATTGTCCTTTTGGGAGATGAACTTATTACTAGAAATCTGTTTAAAATGATGTTTCATGCTGATGTCTGTAGGAGTAAAAATCAAAGATAGAATTTCTGTATCTGTTCCACAAATGTTTTGTTATATGGTGTTTCTTGGATATGCACAAACTATAATCTTCAAAATTTACACAAAAATAGATCGAAGTCTTTTATGAGATGTGGACAGTCAAACTGAATCCCGTTATTTTCGGGAAACTTGATTCGAGTCGGATATTGTAAAACAAATAATGTCAATGTTTTTGCACATATTTTAGAAATTAAACTGCTTCTCTTTACAGTCTTCAAGAAAAATATCTTCTTCTCATACGAGATCTGCAGTCAATCGGAGGTAGAAAATATTTTTCTTTTCCACTTCCGGGTATTTATTTCTCATCCAGACTGAATACCCGGAAATGCATGCACCTTTCTAAAAGTGAAACCAGAATGGGGGTCCAAACGTCACGTCCGAAATATTCTGTTACGGAAGTTGATTTATTGTTAAAAAATCAAAGTATCAGCAAACAGGAAGTAGCCGTGAAGCGGCAATCGTGAACATAATACAACTCATCATTTCCAAGCTTCAGACCAAATTTAAAAACTGTTACAAACCTGGCGGACCCAGAGGGGGTCCGGGGATTGGAACCCCCTTTTTTTCTGGACAATCATGTATTTTTTAACGAATATGCTGATGTTTTATTAAGAAATACCCTAGAAATTTTCGAAAATTTCCTTTAGTTTCCAATTGGAACCCCCTCTTTTCTAATTGCCTGGATCCGCGCCTGCCTTGGCGGAATAAATTATTGACGGACAGTCGGAATTTTAAGACAGACAGCGGGCAAAGTGAAATCTTTATGTGGGCCCTTAACTGAAATAACTAAAATGATTATTAAATATAAAATAGTAAATTTTAAAGCGGACTTTCAAGCTAAATAACATATCAACGGCAATCAAAGTACTATGTTGCTAAAATTTTGACGTGTTAGTATTAATGAGTAAATACCTTCATTTTGACAGGAAAATACATAAAATATACATTTTGACTTGTCAGTCTTCATCAAGATACTGAAGAAATACACTAATACGTAACATAATGTGACATTGTCCTGCGGCCATACCGAATCTTGTATAGGAGAAATATTTCATTGTACTCCTAGATACTTGTTTACTTGGAAATGTCTGTTCATTCGAAAAATATCTGCAATGTTCAATATTTTAGGGATTTCACAAAACGCAATTTAAAAAAAAAACACAATTTCAACAATTGACAAAGTCAGAAATCAGATAAATTAAAATACTGGATTTTTTGTGGTTTTAATGAATATCCAAATAAGGATTGTAACAACAAAAATAAATATCTATGGTAATGCATGTGGTGTGTTGACATAAACATGGAAAAATTGGGTAAAACTGGTAAGCAATATATATTTTTAAAAATAGACAGTATAGAACATGTTATAATCTTAATTTTATTTTTCTATTGCTTTAATGCTGATTGCGTGTGTTGTCAACAATTTTAAAAACTGGGGCTTAATTGTTTTTCTTTTTTCTCTCCGTCTTGAAAAGGTAAAAAAATGACGAATTTTTAACATCAATTTCATGCCAAATGATATTATTTTGCCATCTTTGGAATTCCCAGCAAAAATCTCAAAATATCTTAGCTAAATGAAATAGACTATACAAAAAGAAACTTTTAATACATGCCTTAAACGGTTCAAGTTCCTATATTACAATAACGGAACTGAACACAAAAAGGAAAGAGACGGTCCAAGCAATGCAATTGAAAAGATAATTCTGCTGAATAAGCCAAAATATTGCGTGTTTGTAGTGCCCCAAAAATTAAAAAAGCAGTAACTTTAATTGAGGTTTGTTTAGGGTATATTGGGATACGGGATATTTACTACTTTTCTAATTTTTGGAAAATAATTTGTTGTCTGATTGTCTTATGCACCTTGCTGCCCCTTTCATTCAAAAGTCACTAGCACTGAGGGGAGTGGACTCAAAATATATGCATAATTTTTATTGTTCTAAATGTATATATGTTTCATCGTTTATAATTGTTTGTATTTTGTATATGTATGCTGTCAACCCGCAAGGGTAAAAAATAGCATTAATAAACATATACTTAATGGGATACGGGATATTTGGAACAAAAAGTACTGGGATATGGGATATTTTGACTTTGGAAAACGGGATATTTCAATAATCAATGGGATATCTTCAATTTTCAAAGGGATATTTTAGTCCAGACTTATCGGGATATGGGATATTGAGACCCCCGTAAACAAGCCTCTTAATTGTCGGTCTAGGATTATTTCTGTAGTTTCATTCGCTTTAATTGCAGCCCAGTCTGGAATTATATTTAAGATATTTCTATATACAATATGTGCAGTGTCACTTTAATTAGAAAAGATCCCGTATCCCAATATAAACTAAACAAGCCCGGGGGGGGGGGGGGGGTAACTTCTATATGTATAGGTACGGGACGTGCGGCAAATTCGGGGTAGAATTTCCAGAAAGACTTTGGAGATTTCGGGTTTAATTTCTTGTTGTTTGAAGATTTCGGGTATCAAATTTTGAGAAGGTAATATTTTTCTTTAAAAATTATCATGGACATTTGACAAATGTAATTACCTCTACATGTATTCGGGTCATTATTTTAGTCTCTTTGGATAAACTCTGGTCTCAAATTTGGCCTGACCTGGATAATTTCGGGTAGGGGTTTTGAACCTACAGACGCACCCCCCGTCATTTTATAGTCAAGTTACCCCCCCCGGGTAACAAGCCTCACCAGTGGCGGATCCAGACTTTCTGCTAAGGGGGGGCCCGACCAATATTTTTTTCAAAAGGGGGGGCCCGGAACCCAATTTTTTTAAAAACCCCTAGGAATTTTAAATATTTTCCGACCTAAGGGGGGGCCCGGGCCCACCCGGGCCCCCCCTAAATCCGCCACTGCTCACTATATTAGTCCCAGATTTTGTACAGTGGAAAGAGCATGGGTGAATTCAGAGGGGGTTCTATTGGCCCTTTGAAAAAAAATCGTGCAGAATTTTGGCAAACGTAAAAAAGGAAAAATTTACATGAAACCAGAAAAATCGATGTATTGTGTTACAATACTCATACTCTTACCACCCGGAATTTAATTAAAGTCGGTAATCGGGGAAAATTTAGTTTATTGACTTCCGGGAGTGGAATCTCTTCCTACACAAGTGGTCATTTCGAGTATGTGTTGACCAACATTCATGCCACACATATCAGTCGTACCTTCTAATATGAGGAAGGTGCTACCTTAAAGCGAGCGAAGAAGTTACGCCCACAAAAAATCGATACCTCCCTTTAAGGGGGGACTGATATTTTCATAAAAAATAGGGACTTTATAGTCCCTGGAAAAAAAGTATCTCTCGGTTGAACGATAACAGCAAACAAATACTGAAGGTTAATGAAATGCAAGGAGAAATTTCAGAGTCCAAAATTAGAAACACAGCAAAACAGAGACAGCATGGCAAAAAAGACAAGAACTAATCAGTAAGCCTTAAAAAACACAGAAACTGGAAGTAGCAACAGTTTTTACGGGGAAGATGACAAGTCTGTAGTGTAGATTTATTTTTTTTTGTGGGGGTATTACAAACTTTGAAGGAAAAATGATTCTTTCTGATTACACAGATGGGCACTAAAACCCACACTTTGTTAGAGCAGAAAAAACAACCAGCATATGTGTAAATGGGGTATTAGAGGGAAGGGGATTGGCCTTTTTAGCTACAAGCGGGGAAGGGGATCATGGTAAAAAAAAACTGCAAGAGAAAACTGGAAAGGTTCCCAGCTAGAAGCAGGAAAAATCGGCCTCTTTAAAATTCATTGCTAAATATTTTCACATCCCTGAATTGGAAGGTCGAGAAAAATTGACTGGATATATAGAAAATGACCCAAACCGAGACTCCCTTTGAAGGAGGTGTGAGGGGTGTTTGCTGTCTATAACCGGAAAAAAAAATCAATTTTGAGTTAATGTCGCGATTTTTGCCAAAGTTTTTCTACATTTTGGTGATTTCTTTTTCAAACTTCAAACCCAGCATCAACTTCTGATGGTATTGTAGGGTCTCAATGACGGGTCCTTTTCCCGAGATCCTGTCAATTTTTCTTCTTTTTCCTGTTTCCTGAGCGGGAAAATATTTTACAAAGATTCTGAAAGAGGCCACCTTTTTCTGTGGTTCCTGCTTCACGCTCGAGATCCTTTCCCATTTTCATGTGCTCTTTTTTGCTACAAACCTATTACGTGCTTACTTTATATAAAAAGGCCAATCTCACTTCCCGCTTATACCCCATCGTGACCCACTATTATTTGACATGTGATAGCTGCACCCGCATATCCATCTTTTAAAAAATGAAATTTTGTCAATACTTCTTCTGAAATTCAAGAAAAATCCAGAAAGAGTTTACTACTCCTGGACTGCAACAGTGCATGAGAAGTAAAGCAATGTTATATTTTAAGGTAGGTAGAGTGTGAAATATTAAGACTCCAGAACTTTGGAAACATATAAAGGTAAGCTCTCCCAAGTTATAACCAATAAGTGAAATGATTCAACAAAAGAGCCGAGACAAAAATGTAAAACTAGATAACATTCTATTAATAATGGCTAATGTATTTGATATTTAAAGAAAGTGATTTACTGTGAAGTGTACACCTGTGTTTTTGCAAAGCATTGTACATTTTACAAAAGTGCCTTGCTTGGATTTTATTAATTAAAAAAAAAATTAGCTAAGAAAGACATAATTTCATGGCAGACATAGAAACAGAAAAGATAGACTTAAAGAGAAATAACTGCAGAAGCAGATCAAATTGGAATTGTTTGCCTGTATGATGTCAAGTTTGTACATTTCTCAATCATATCAATGTACTTTGAGAAATGCAGAAAAGGTAAATGACAAGTGGGGAAGATAGTCAGTGCAAAGATGAGTATATTTCCCTGAACCAAGAAACATAACATTTAATGTTATAAGACAAATATTTATGGACATATGTGGTACTATTATATTCCCTGTCTTGGAGGACTACAGTAAATCATCACTGACGTCGGTGACAGTGACAAAGGCAAATTATACACACTGATGCTAAGAGTTTGTGTGAAACAATGTCACATTCCGTGTACCCAATGTCACGATTTATTAATGAATGTAATATCCACAAATTATGAATAATTCGCCCAACACTCTATCTTCTTATCGTCTGCTTTGAGAAATGCAGAAACGGTTAATGACAAGTGGGGAAGATAGTCAGTGCCAAGATGAGTATATTTCCCTGAACCAAGAAACATAACATTTAATGTTATAAGACAAATATTAATGGACATATGTGGTACTATTATATTCCCTGTCTTGGAGGACTACAGTAAATCATCACTGACGTCGGAGACAGTGACAAAGGCAAATTATGCATGTACGGTTAACACACTGATGCTTAGAGTTTGTGTGAAACAATGTAACATTCCAATGTCACGATTTATTAATGAATGTAATATCCACAAATTATGAATAATTCGCCCAACATTCTATCTTCTTATCGTCTGCTTACATACCGGCATTAACAAACTGGTTTCTCAACTGGTTCCTGAGCACTGCTCTTCGCAGGGAAAGTTACAAAAAAAAGAATCAAGAAAAATACTCCAATGAATCTTAGTTGTATTTTTTTATTAGATTTTTATAGATTTTTTTTTTTCGAACGTTGTTTCCGTTTATTGTTGAAGCAAATATGATTATGATCAGTTGAGATTTGATTTGATCACGTGACAATTAATCTCAACTCCAAACGGTTGTAATTAATTAATTAAATATAATGGTATTTTAAAAAGTAGATGCATTGGCGAATTTCCTAATATAGCGATAGGAGTTTAAGATTTGATATTTACCTAAAACTGTCCTATTTCCTAATTTTACGTTAACGTTTTGGTTTCGAGAGTGTCAGAAAATTTTCTCATTTCCGGTATCGAAAATTTCAAGGGACCATCACTCCTACCATGGGAGCGAGCTTATCACTCATTTTTTGTTGGTGATATGGCATTCATTTATTTTTTTTCTTAAATGAGTACCTGTAGCTTTAGATACGAAAACGTAACCCACAGTCCACTATGTTCAGTGGGCTGAGGGTTACGTTATCGTATCTACTGTTGCTTGTTCCAGGGACTATACATTACAGGGATATGTCACTTCGATAAAAACTAAATTAACCTGGACATACGTACAAAGTAGCAAATTAAAAGTCGTGTAGTTTCGTATATTAATAAGTTGAATTAAACCGAAAGCATGATTAAATTGTTTTACATTTTCGCACGTCATTTTTTAAAATTAAACAAATGAAGAAGAAATGAAAACCCAGAAATATTGTATCAAAACACAAGCCATTTTTGTCACTTAAAAAATCCGTAACAGACTTCAACCCATCATCTATGAAATTATTGCCATCGGTCTTCAAGCTCTGAACAAATGCCTAAATTATTACTACTAATCTTACTAAAATGCAATAGGTACATAGTAGGGACATTGAATTTAACAAAAAATGTTAAATGGATGCTATAGGACCAACAAAAAATGAGTGATGCAAGGTACGGATGATGCGTGTGGCACGAATGTATGCCAACACACTCGAAATAAACACTTACTTCAAGCCCTGAAAATGCCTATAAAATTACAAATCTTATTTTAAAAAGGCAACAAGTACATGGTAGGGACATTAAATTGAAGAAAAAATGTAAAATAGATGCTATAGGACCACTAAAAATTGAGTGATGTAATGCAAGGGTGATGCATATGGCATGAATGTTGTCAACACATATGAATAAACACAAACTTCAAGCCCTAAAAAAGATGCCTAAAATATTAACTATCCCCATAAAAAAGCAACAATACACAGTAGTGTCATTGATTTTTAGAAAATATGTTAAATTAATGCTTTAAGACCAGGCAAAATTAAGTGATGTAAGGTACAAGCAATGCATGTAGAACGGGTTTTGCAACAAATCGATCCGGATATGAAGAACACCTCATCTTTGAAACTATTATACCCTTATATGGCCATTTACACGCTCAAAATCGTATTATTTGCAACTCTCAGTTTAAGTGCTATGTTTAGGAACTATGATTTACTTTATAGCTGTTTTTATATTCCAAAAATCACCAAAATCGTAATTTGAAATTGAACCCACGCTATCTCGATGGCACCAATAATTACCGGTCCGGATACGGATACGATTAATTCAGGACCATCCAAGTTCAATATGACAATTTACATAGACGTAACTAGAAGTGTCTTATCCCTGTAATGTATAGTCCCTGCTTGTTCTTATAAGATTAGTAACTTGTTAGGCCTCAAGGTTAGTTTTTATTCCGAGTATGCTGAACAACATTCATGCCACACGAATCACCCATACAATCCAGGGCATACAATCAGGGATGTAGATAACAACGGGGATTTGAAACGAAGTTCAAATTCAATGGAGACTACCCGTAGCGCAATAAAGCATGTCTGTCTCGGTTAGAAATCAATACTAAACTCCAGAGACATGACGGATAAGTACTTCCTGTGATGTGTATGTGTATTTGCGATTGAAGTAGATAATGGTAGTTGTGAATTAATTGTCGTCAAAGCTCGGATAACCTATCGATGTCAGTTTAAAGAGGAAAAATCAAAAGACAAGTTATTATTTTTCCATTTTATATTTAATTTGTATTTTTATAAAGCACGATTATTTAACATTTGGTGATTTTTAGGAACAATTCCAAACCTTTTTTCTATTTTTCTTATCCGGAATTTAGGAGAATAATTGGTACTTCTGAATGATTCAAATTTCTTTTAAATTATAAATACCATTTATTTGGAAAAAATATCATAGAAAGATAGAATATAGATCTAATGCCTTAGCTATATATGATTGTTATATAGTGTTTTGATTATTTAATATTATTTTTCAAAAATTTGGGTTTTGTCATCACGTGTTATTTTCATAATTTATCAAATACGTCGGTGGGGTGTATATTTTTAAAGTTTGTAAAATAAGTTTTCAATGAAGCCATATAAGAAAAATATCAATTCAAAGCTGAAGAAATTCCCTACCTCTTGGTATAATTCTCGTATTTTATTGAAGTATTTTGCTATTTTATTTTTTATTAATAAAATTTGACTTAGATTTGCATTGTAGAGTTGAGAAGTAATTCACATTTTGTACCCCATCTCAAATTTCTCTAATCCAAAAATAACTATTCAATTAATTCATTTTTTGAACACACATAATAAAAGGCAATATATAATTCTAGTGCTTGGTACTATTAGTAAGTCCGAATTCTAATGATGCTGATTGNTATAAAATCAAAAAGAAAAGCCCTACATAAAGTAGCTCTTTTTATGACGTTTATTCATTTTATTATGCTAGTAGTAATATAGTGATCTTTTTCTTTTGGTTTCCTGACATTTTTATTGCTTCCACAATTGAACACTTTGTTTACCATTCGGCCACCCTCGGCTGATTCCGGTACCTTACATCAAAACAAAGATGGACGCAACCAATACACAGACGTGAGATGGATGTACGGAATCTACCTAGTTAAGATGAGTGTTTGTCTACAATCTGAACATGTGACTTAACAGTGCAATGTAAAATAAAATCGATAGCTGAGAGGACCCAAATATTCGCATTCTGATAATAGTTATTAATTATCTTATGACACTACGGGGAGTGATTATCACATCGCCCGAGACAGAGATGCATGATAGATTTGTCTTTGAAGTATGCAGCGTTTCTATTCCCTCCAAGTTATTCAATTCCCTGATACAATCCATTACTCATTTTGTGTCACCTGCGATGAATGTCGCGAAGGGGAGACAAAGCAAACATAGATTCCTTCGTCCTCATTGGTGTTGGCGTCGGAGTCATCGTCCAAAGTTGGTTAACCCAAATGTTAAACTTTTTTTGAACTTCAATTAACTTTCTCAAAACATGTTCAATATCAATGTAATTTTGGCACAATATTCAGTACGAATTCATTATTGTATCCCAAGTTCATTTTTGAAAAAAAAAAAAAGAATTCAAGTTTTTCCCTGTTTTGCCATTTGTTGGACTTAGTTTTCTTCGATAAAAATTTTTTGATTGTACCACGAAATTAAGTTCCCAATGAAATGCATTTTGCCCCTAAGTTTCAAAGCACAGAATTAGAAACCATGAATTTAAGTACCAACGAAATAGTGAAATTTATGAAAACCACGAAAATTGATGTCCACGAATAAAAGTACTTCCACAGTATACTGATTATGGTCGCAGCAGTCTGCGTTTGACTCTAAACTTATTTAATGAAACTACATGAATACTACTAGCTTCATACAGAAGTTCAAATTAATTTGGCTTTTATTAGAGTGACTACTTATCCCTTCCTATATACTGTCCCTGCTGAATTATTAATTACCTTGCATTACACAGAGACATATAAAGCATTTTAAGCTGGTGCTTGTTTCATAAAAATGTCAGTGGAAGAAGAGAGAGGGACTGACATTTTTATGTAACAAGTGCCTGTGTTACTTTAAAATGAAATAATTGGAATACATTTGCAAGGGTACATTTGAACTTACAGTAACTGAGTAAGGTTTGGACTAATATAACAGGGATTGCAATTTCTTTACATGTAAATCATCATATTTTTTAGCATTTCTCCGTTGAAACATAGGAAATTTTTAGTGCATTTTTCAGCTACATTTTTCTACCAATTTTTATACAAAATATTCCATTTTGTAGAAGAAAGATTTCTTTAAATCATGGTATAATTTTTGTAAAATAAATTTATTCCAAAGTACACAAACTTTGCTCTAAAACTTTGATAATTTTTGCTTTTTTTTAGAAATATACAGTGAAATGTTGCACTTCATAACTTTTATTTGAGTAAGCTTTCCAGGTGACGCTTTCTATTTTCCCAAAATATTTAATGCTCCTAAATTAATATGATTGAAAAGATGAAACTTCGATGCATCTCATGATATATTTTTCTTTAAATTTAGTTGAAAATTCAGTTGTTATATACACAGTGAAAAGTTAAGTTTTTGAACTCCAACATTTGTATCTAATAATTGCATGAGCATGGCCACATCAGTCAAAATTTATCAGCGTGGTCACATCAATCAGAATTTATCAATGTAAAAAAACCTTTCTTGCAAAAATTATATATGGCTATATAAAGCCAATAGAAAGAGCTTTATCCTGGTAAAATGTTGTAATAGTAGGATGGAATTTAAGGAGTTAAAGTTAGCCAGTTTTCTTGATTTTCATAATTGTTCTGACGTTCCTCAATCATCGATAACTGTCATTTGTTTATTGGACGGTTTCTTGATACACAACCTCTTTACACGAGAAAACAACCCCTCGTGCCTTTATTACCCATTATTAATTAGGATTCCATTGTTGTGTAAATGAAAATTTAATGTTGTAAATAAACAATAAATCAGCTTTTCGGCAAAATTTTTAGAATAATTTTATGTTGAGTAAATCAAAAGTTACAGCCAAAAGTTGTAGCCAGGACAGAGCTTTTTATTTGATCAAACTGGTTTGTTAAATAGTTTCAAATCCCTGTTATATTAGTCCAAGAGTAAGGGAAATAAAATGCATAGAGACTTCAGTTGGTGAAAATAAATTATAGAAAATAAATTCCACCCACCAGCCCCATATTTTTCCTCGGGGTTGGATGAAAATCTGCCTTTTAAGTTTAATTGGCCTTACATCTTCTTTACTTGAAAAAAAGTTCAAATATTCCCAATCAATCAATCCATTGCATTGATTTGTATATATATACTGACAGGTTACTCCCAGTTGGACATACTAAATTACACTGGCATTTTATATGCCGTTTATAAAGTAGAGAGAGTTAAGAAAATAAGTTTCAAAATAATCTGAAATATTTATTTGGCCCTCTAATGCTTTTAAATTTGGAATGTAACAATAATTTAACTCTTTCAACAATGAAGCATAGCATTACTTTATCTCGGACAGCGTACCTAATAGATCAAGTACGACATGTATACTGTTATGGCTGTCGTTATGCAGGAATCATCACAATGGTCTCAAAGAATGAACAAGATACTGACTCAGTTCAAGTGCATATTGTCGTCTCGGATAAGTTACAACTGGAGGGAACGCTAATGTGCTGTATGGTTAAGTTTTGCATTTAAGTCCATTTCTCAGAAACTGTAAGGTATAGAACAATGATAGTAGACCAGTAGGTAGATCTTGGATAGTACTACATAGTTCACTAGGCAGTTTGATACTTTGAATATTTAATAATTATCATAAATATATTGTTCTCCCCAGTATTTATGATGGTGCTTCTATGATAGATTCAGGAGGATAATATGAAGATTATTCCATAGTTTACCTATTCACAATGCAAAGTTCTTTTTTAGTTTAGAGTACATGTCAGAGTAATTAATTGAATTAAAGGGCTTCGTAATATAAAAGGGGTGGTCAAGATGCCTAAGTGTGATGCATTTTAACCATCCCGACTCTTATGAAGCACTTTAATTCAATTTATTACCCTGAAACAAAACTCAGTTTAATTTCTTTACTTGCCCTTTCATGTTCATTGCTTTTGTTGAATAATTTTTCCCATTTTGGCCAGTCAGTTTGCATGTAATTTTTTGTTTATACATTTTTGTATGTTCATTCTAGTGATAGACGTCATTGTGACTTGGGTGCACATTTTTATGCTCTCTCAAAAGACAGACCTATTATGGTATACCGTCTGTTTGTTAACTTTTTGGTTTCCTGAGTTTTTTTTTTGTAACCACTTGACATACTGTAGTATATTGGTGTATCTCCATGAGATACAGCTTTTGAACTGAATTTTTCTTCTAAGATATCAAGTTTCAAATCTTTTCTTATTTCAAAGATAATTGCCTAAGCAGCACTCCAGCGTTCAGTGCTTTGATTATAGTAATTTATTTACCCAGGATATTCAGCTTTTTGGGAAACGGGAAGTGAATGAAGAACCAAATCATTCTCAGGAAGACAAGACGTGCTATGCCAGCATCATCCTTCATGTCAATAAAGTTTAATCGTATCCACGTATGATTGCAAGTCCAATTGTTCATATCAAACGACTTGTGGTGCTTGATCTACATGTAGTCAAATGTCAAAATGTCAGACTGTTTCAATATGCTGTGACATTATCACCATCATATCCTTCATTAATAGCAGTACAATAAATTGTTTGTTAATGCCTGTTGATTCTAATAAAATTATTTATATAGTAGTCATAGAAGTTCTACATTTCAAAGATTTTAAGTGCTTAAGGTAATTCAGTATTTAGCTCATCGGTTGCAGAGGAAATTACAACAGAAAAAAATAAAGATATGATAAAGGTAAAAAAATGCAATAAGTATTACCTAGACACCTATCTGTACAGCATTTCGCTGAACTTGATTACCGGTACTCTTTATTTAGGGGCCAACTCCAGCTCACCGTTCATTGAAGATCTTATGGTGGCTCTGAGTTGTTATTACTCCCCTTTGGGTCGTTGTCTCTTTGACACATTCCTCGTATCCCTTCTTTTTCCTATTTGATTGGTCATCAGCATAAGCATGGCTTAAAAGCATTTTTTCAGGTGAGTGATACAGGGTCAGTCTCTGAGCATTTAGTTATTGTGTTGCCTGCACTTAGCCCAGAGTGGACACATAGAGACCACTAAATAAATAAGAAAATTCTGTATGCTGTAAGTGCTAGTCTCGATCTACCTTTATACATTGCACACATGTCAAACTATGTAGACATGCATTCATAATATTCTTTTTCTTTGCAGCATAAAGAAGAGAAAAATTAAAAATATTACTTTGTCAACATACAATATTTTGTAGCGGTCCATTGTTGGTATAAATTTCTCTGCTATTATTAATTATTATGCTTCCTGTAAGAAACTGCATTAATAGTGTCTAATATACTATTTTGGCATAGTGTACTATGCCTGTCACGTGACTTGGTAGGCGGAGCTACAGTATTGTCAATCAAACAGTGATGAAATCTTGTTTGTAGGGATCTACTGTCATAGAAACAACCTTAATTTAATAATATTTCTAATAAAATAAAGTGTTTACCCCACTTGTGACCATTCATTCTACTTATCTCTTCATTTTATATCATGAAATAAAGGAATTTTTGAGATCCGCCATAAAAAGTTATTTTTCAAATTTCCATGACATTATGCAACTATTTGAAATATAGGAATTTAAACTGACAGTATCCAAATGAAAAGAACAACTATTTATTAACTTGGAAATTGTAATTAAATGATGAAAATTTATGACACAGTCAGCATAATAATGATAATAACATTGTGTTTAGCAATGACTATGCCAAAATAGTGGTCAGGGTTGAATACACATAGTGCACTCCCCTTCGGGTCGTGCACTATGGTCTCAACCCTGACCACTATTTTGGCATAGTCATTGCTAAACACAATGTAATTATCATATTATATAAACTGTATAGCTTTAATTACTTGTAATTGACTTTTTTTCAGCTTTGAAATTATTATGGCTGTTTGCATTTGTTTCTTGTCATCGACATGGAAGGGGACAAACGGGATCAAATTCCGGAAAAAAATTGACAATTGTAGAACCACGAAATGACATTCCATATGAAGTAAAGCTTGAAGGAGAAGTCGACATAAAATGTGTTGCTACTGGATTTTCACCTGAGGAAAATATATCGGTAAGCTTCTATGTAATTTAGTTACATGAACGCTTCTAAGTTAATAATACTAAATAAGAGTTATCTATGTAAAGTAATACTTGTATATGATGCTGGAACTAGGGCAATAAGATTTTACATTAGTTTCTTGTGTTCTGTGATGGTGCACATGTGTATTGTCATTGTACCTTGAAGTCAATTACATCGTTGAAAGATTTCATTTAATGTTAGACTGCTATATACAATGTGTTTTCTTCATTTACTTAATTCTCATTATTACCAGAAGTTCTCCTCACTCAACAAGAATACAAGGGAGGTGTTTTCTCAAAGGTTGTAAGTAACAATGATGTTCAAAAATCCCTTATACAGCTACAGTTTAAGTTATGCATCTAATCCAGGATATCCACCAGTAGAGAACAGAGTTTAACATTTGATCTTAGGAGAAACCTCATACAAACATCTTTTCAGACACCAATGAAACCAAATTTGGTTACATTGTTCCCAGGGATGTCCCTTAAAAAAAAAGTCCAGCATGGCTGTATCTAATCCAAGATGGCAACCAGCACTGAAATAAGTTTAACATTGAATCCCATGGAACACTTTCAAAGAACTTTTTTCCTGAAAATGTTGTTCCAATTTTCACCAAATCAATCACAATAGTCCTATGGTTGTGCCATTATATAGTGTCTTGATTCAAAATGTTGGCATCTAATGGAAGATGGTCACTAGTTGGAAACATAGTTTAGCATTGTACCAAAGGGAACTCTTTCAAAGATTTACTTCACTTAAACCACTGGGCCAATCAGCTCTAAATTTGATCACAATATTTCTTTGTTGGTCCCTTTTAAAATAGTGTCTTTCATGTCCACGTCTAATAATCCTTGATGGCTGGCTAGAGCGGAACAGAGTTTTAAATTGAACCCTGTGGAAAAACTCATCTATCTTCTCCTCAGAACCAATTAATCACAATAGTCCTTGTGAGGTGTCATTCAAAACTTAAATTGGACCCTGTGGAAAAACTCATCTATCTTCTCATCAGAACCAATTAATCACAATAGTCCTTGGGAGGTGTCATTTAAAACTTAAATTGGACCCTGTGGAAAAACTCATCTATCTTCTCCTCAGAACCAATTAATCACAATAGTCCTTGTGAGGTGTCATTCAAAACTTAAATTGGACCCTGGGGAAAAACTCATCTATCTTCTCCTCAGAACCAATTAATCACAATAGTCCTTGGGAGGTGTCATTCAAAACTTAAA
>MJUU01046973.1:30337-54705 GCA_002080025.1 Modiolus philippinarum | reverse complement strand
GAGGTGTCATTCAAAACTTAAATTGGACCCTGGGGAAAAACTCATCTATCTTCTCCTCAGAACCAATTAATCACAATAGTCCTTGGGATGAGTCATTCAAAACTTAAATTGGACCCTGGGGAAAAACTCATCTATCTTCTCCTCAGAACCAATTGATCACAATAGTCCTTGGGAGGTGTCATTCAAAACTTAAAGCACATGTAATGTACTGTATGTCACTCAGCATCTAGTTCAACATGGCTGCAAAAGAATACATGTTTTTAACAAAGATCTTCTTTTCTAAAACTGTTTGGCCAATTGGCACCAAACTTTATCACAACATTCCTTAAGTAGTCCCAATTTAAAAATGATGTCCATTATGGCCTCATCTAGTCCAAGAGGCCACAAGTATTGAACATATTTTTCATTGCATCCTTTGAAAATATTTTCAAAGATGTCTGAAACCATTTTGACAATTTGAAACAAACTTGGTGACATTGGTCCTTTGATGATCCCCTTCGAAAATATTATCCAGTGAGTTCACAAGTCCCTTCCATCTTTATTTCTTTCTTCTTTTACTTACAATTTGTTTTGAATTGATTAACTTGCTCTCGTCCTGATATAGCTGAAATATTGCTCATTGGACGTTAAACTCTAACTAATCAATCAATCAATATATCCATAATGGATGCCATTGTGACAAAGTGTTTAACAGGACACATAGATTCTATATTATACCATATCATGCCTATAGCAAAACTTTAAAAGATCTATCTGTAGTATGAATTAGGCTTAATCTTTAGTAAGAATTAGGCTTAACAAAATTCCTTTCACAGCCCTTACAGAATTGAGTCCGGTTTGAATTGAGATGGCTCGGTTATGATTTAGGCAGTTATGTAGCTGTGAAAGTAGGTAATAATGATTCTTGGATGGTCAGAGCATAAACATTTATTTGAGATGGCTGTGCCCAGCTATGTCAAGATGAGCCAGTCAGGCTCTTGAGAGCCTCTCTCATGGTTTGTCATCACTTCCATTATATGATATTTCCTGTATTTTAGGTTTACTGGGAAATTGTACATGGACCTACTGTGAGGAAACCTATAAACAGCAAATACTCGTCTCTAGTGGACTCTGATAAATATGAGGTCAGTGTTGGTGAAGATTCAGCAAAGGGCGAGTTTTATCTGAAGATTAAAGATATAACATATGATGATGAAGGAGGATACAACTGTTATACTATACACAATACACAGAAAATAGAAAGCATGATTCTTTTAAAGGTTGATGGTGAGTTTGTGTATTACAGTAGTTATACTATACCCAATACACAGAAAATAGAAAGCATGATTCTTCGGAAGGTTGATGGTGAGTTTGTGTATTACAGTAGTTATACTATACCCAATACACAGAAAATAGAAAGCATGATTCTTTTAAAGGTTGATGGTGAGTTTGTGTATTACAGTAGTTATAATATACCCAATACACAGAAAATAGAAAGCATGATTCTTTTAAAGGTTGATGGTGAGTTTGTGTATTACAGTAGTTATACTATACCCAATACACAGAAAATAGAAAGCATGATTCTTTTAAAGGTTGATGGTGAGTTTGTGTTTTACAGTAGTTATACTATACCCAATACACAGAAAATAGAAAGCATGATTCTTTTAAAGGTTGATGGTGAGTTTGTGAATTTCATTTGCAGTGCATTCTCAACATATTGTGAATTTAATTAGCAGTGCATTCTCAACATTTTGTGAATTTCATTTGCAGTGCATTCTCAGTATATTGCAATCTAATTTGGAACAGGTAAAATTTTGGCCATAGGGGATGGTGGCAATTTTTAGAGGGATAAAATCAACCAGAAACTTTAAAAAAAAAAAAAAATTGAAAATATGTCAAGATAAATGAGGGACTGCCATTAAAGAAAGGGCATATAATGAGTAGTTGGGTAGAGAGGTTTGACATTAAAGGTTGTCTTATTGCCTGCGGCCTGCGGCAAGTAAATTCTGTCTTTGGACAAGTAAAACTCATATCCAACATGTCTGGTCTGGCAAGTAAAATTCATTATTGAAGAGGTAAACATATTTTCAAACTGATATATAACAAATAAGGGCCTCAGGGAAGATTAGTTTTGTAACTAACTGTGTTACCCTCTTGAAATAAAGCCTTTATTATTATTATTATTATTATTATTAATATTAATAATATTGCAGCCTATTGCCATTATCGTCAATGTGAAATTTATACCAGCGATCTAACTTCTGCACTTACATGTTGTACTTCAAGAATGCTGGTCCCAAAATTCATACAAATAGATAAACAATAGAAACAAAGGTTGAGTTGATTTGTTAGTTAGTGATTAAAAAATAACAGCCTCTGTTTTAATCCTATTGCCTTTAATATCAAACTGTTTGGCAGCAATAAGGAAGTTCTGTAATGATTCAATTAATATTGTAATTAAAAGTTAGGTGCATATTGTTTTATCCTTGTTTGCCGTTCGTTTCTTCGTCCGTCTGTACAAATAAAAACACAACTCTTGATGTATTTCAGAAAGTCTGAAAGCAGATTTCATTAACTTCATACAAATGTAACATACAACACCTAGCTCTTTTGGAATTTTCAAAATAGCCACTGTTACAAGGAAAACTTAAAAAGACAGGAAAGTTCGAAGTGCCTCAAATTGGATAAAACCCTACTGGAAGGTTGCCCAGCACCAATTTTCAAAATGGCCACTGCTGCCATGGAAACTAAAAAAAGGGGAAAATAAAATGTGCCTAGAATTAGATGAAACTGAACTGACAGTTTGTCTTGTGCCAATAGAAATGAATTTGGGGTTCAGAATTTTCAAAATGGCTGCTGTTGTTATGGAAGCTAAAAAAAGGTGGGAAAATCAAGAGTCCTCAAATTGGATGAAACCTGAGATTTTAGATATCTTAACTTGGTGGTGCAAGGGTGGATATCTTTTATTATGTCCTACCCAGTGAATGTTGCAAATGTTTATGCGGGAAGAATGTGAAATTAATTTGTTAACAGTATTTGTATGTAGGATTTGTATGGGTCATGTGCAAGCTTCATCAGATCAGTACATAAAATATTCAATGAATGATTAAATGAACTAAGATATACATACACTTTGCTAGTTTAATTAATGTTTGTTGACAATCCCGCATCCATGACAAGAAAAGACATGGATGTTGCTTTGTTCGACAATTAGCAAAGAATTCCTCTCAAACAGGTCCTACGGCCTGTCTTGAACTTACCATGAGGTATGAGCAAAGCTAATTGTTGAAGGCCTAGTGGTGACTTCAAGATGAAGAACACCAATAAAAGCTTTGTTTCTTTGCTTGTTTTCGCGATGTATTTGTAGAGACTTTGTCTTATGTGCATTTACTCCATATCCTTTCATTCACCATACAAATATTTTACTGTTAATTCGTTATAGCTAATAAGATGATTATAATGAATATGATAATATTATTTGATTCTTTTGTTTTATATTTTCAGGTCCACCCATTGTCAAATATTTCACAGATTTTTTAAGTATTCAGAAAGGAGATACTGTCAACCTTTCTTGTCATTTCATCGCCAAACCGAGACCATATAACTCCTCTTACTGGGCAATGAATGGTGTAGAAATATTTCCGTCATACACGTAAGTACCAAGACCATATAACTCCTCTCACTGGGCAGTGGATGGTGTAGAAATATTTCCTTCATTCAGGTAAAAGCTTATTTTTCAATTAAAGGCAATGACAGCCTTTTGGTAAATTAACAGAGCTATAAGATTTGTTATCTTCAAGATCAGTATTCTTTGTTGCTAAAGTTTAATTAGTCTCCTACCAGCTTCACCGAAGGGGACTGTAGGTTTGCTCAGTCTGTCCGTCAGTCCGTCACACTCAGTTTTCCGGACTTTTTTTCCATACTATAAGAGATATTTTTAAATTATATTTGGTATGTAAGTCTACCACCATGAGTTACAGATCAAGTTCTAGTTTGGTTCTGGTTCATTGATCATTGATTTTGGATGGAGTTATGGGCCTTTGACATAGAAAATTTTGGAAGAATGTAGGTTTTCCGGGCTTTTTTCTAAACCCTTTCAGATATGAAGCTAATATTTGCTATGTCAGTCTACCACTATAAATTACAGATGAAGTTGGAGTTTGGTTCCTGTCCTTTGATTTTGGATGGAGTTATTGGCTTTTGACATAGAAAAATTTTTGGTAAAATATAGGTTTTCCGAATGTTTTTTCTAATCCGTTTCAGATATTAAGCTGATATTTGTGTATGGGACTTCCGTACTGCATTGCAATACGATCCACACTTGTTTTTCTTGTAAAAGTTAAGGACTTTATTTGTCTATTTTACAGCAAAATTTTCATAGGTCACATTCTTTACTGAAGAATCCTTTGATGAGTTCACTACAAGCTATGCAGGGTTATTAATTAAAGAGATATTGTTTTTTAATAAGCCAGTAATGAATTTCTTTGACGTTGCATTGTAAATTGAGAGCTCCTTTCCTTGTTTAAATGACTAATAGCTTTGAAGGGATGAGGACAGGCTTAATATGGGACTTGACCAAGCTGTTTATTGGCATAGATTATCAAAGCTGTAATGCCGTACACATTAACAAGAAGGCAATGGCTATAAAATTAATTTGCTGTCATTATGTATAGCTCTTCTTTTGATGTACTCTCATAACATTCAGATTTTTTTAATTTGCTGTCGCTATGCAATTCTATGTTTTTTTTTACCCAAACTAGAAATAAGATTGCAGGGGCCGGGACATTTACACAAATATTTCATATAAATGTCAAACATACAACCACATTATATAGCAAGCTTAGCAAAAATAAGTATTTTTATTGGTATATAATTACAAATACCACAAGAGAATTAACATGAAATAATAGTGGATTTTGATAGATATTATTATGCAAAATAGATAAAGTATGTGATTTTACTGTCTACAAACTTGACAAACAGATTATAGTAATTGATATAAAGTCATGATTGTATATCCCTGGGAATGTAAACCTTAATTATTCTCAATCAAAATAATAATGTTTGTAACCTAATTGTTTAAATTGCCTACACTGTTGAAATTTCACTTCATTATTTCACTCAGTACAGTGTGTTTGCATAAGAAAATTAGAATTTTAAAAGGCTTTGTACAAGTTTTTTGTCTGATTTAAAAATCTAGTTTTACCTTGCTGTAGGCTATATCACTGTGTACACATTTAGTGTGTGTTCAGTTTTTTAACAACATCCTCTATATATCTATAAGTGGTATTTTTTTTATCATTTACCATTGACAAGGTCTTGCCAATATCCTAATGGCAGATTGATTATATAAGTGGATCACTAATTTTGAGTATAACTATGTCTCCCCCTCTTAAGGGGGAGACATATTGTTTTTGTCTTTTCCGTCTGTTGTCCGTCTGTTGTCAGTGTGTCAGTGATCAGTCTGTCTTTCCGTCACAAAGTTTGTGGACACCGATTCTCCTACACCTTTCATTGGATTTCAACCAAACTTCACAGGATTGTTAACCATCATGCGTGTTGTGCAAGTTGTGCATATCATCTTGCCAGATTGATCAGCTAATTTTTGTTCGAGTTATGGCTATGATATGCCCCTTTTTGACTTAGAATTTTACAAAATTAAGTTTGATGAGGCCAATTCTCCTACATCTTTCATCAGATTTCAACCAAACTTCACAGGATTATGTTGACCATCATGCCTAGTTGTGCATATTGTCTTGCCAGATTGATCGGCTATTTTTTGTGGGAGTTATGCCCCTTTTTTACTTAGAATTTTGCAAAAATTAATTTTGTAGATGCCAATTCTCCTACATCTTTCGTCGGATTTCAACTAAACTTCACAGGATTGTTGACCATCATGCTAGTTGTGCATATTGTCTTGTCGGATTGATCAGCTAATTTTTGCTGGAGTTATGCCCCTTTTTGAATTAGGATTTTGCTAAATTAAATTTGTGGACTCAAATATTCCCACATCTATCAAAGGATTTCAACTGAATTTCACAGGATTATTGACCGTCATGCTTAGTTGTGCATATTGTCTAGCTGGAATGATCTGCCACCTTATCACTCATAGAACATAACATACTGGGGGGAGACATATGTTTTTGTATCAAAAACACACTTCTAGTTTTCTCATATATTTTGTATATTCTTTAAGCATCTGTATAACTCAAATTATTTGACCTGATTGGTCACGATTCAATAATTTGGGCAGTTTTTGTGTTAAACTTTCCAAAAGGAATAAATAGAATTAGGCAGGACCCAATCTGTTCAATAAATTTTAATAATAACAGATGTTTGTGGAATATTCATTTATTTAGTAGGTCCTGAAGAAGTCAATTGAGTGTTTGTGCTTGAATGACTTTTGTTAAATATTGCATTAAAAGTCCCTTTTTTGGCCAGGTTGCACAGATTGCAAATCCGGGTTGTAGTATTGTGAATGTGGAGCGGGCTGGTTGGGGGTTGGGGGGTAGTGCTGGGCGGGAAAATGGAATACCCATTTTGTGAAATCAACTTCTCCTACATTTTGCAATCTATATTTTTTGAACTTTACAAAAAGATAATACATGTACACATATTGTAGATGTGCAACTGACTTAATGGAATGATCTTGAAAATTTTTTAGTCCCCTTCCGGTAGTAGGGGACTTTAGGTTTGCACTCCGTCAGTCCATCAGTCCTTCCATCAGTCTGTCATCCTCAGTTTTCCGGACTTTTTTCCCATACTATAAGAGATTTTTACCTAATATTTGGTTGTGTAAGTCTACCATCATGAGTTACAGATCAACTTTGAATTTGGTAAGGGTTTTTTGATTTTGGGCAGAGTTATGGGCCTTGGACATAGAAAATTTTGGTAAAATATAGGTTTTCCAGACTTTTTTTCTAAACTGTTCCAGATTTTTAGCTGATATTAGCTATGTAAGTCTAACACTTTGAGTTACAGATTGAGATGGAGTTTGGTTCCGTTCTATTGATTTTTGAAAGAGTTATGGGCCTTGGACTGAGAAAATATTGGTAAAATTAAGGTTTTCCAGATTTTTTTTCTGTACCGTTCCAGATATTAAGCTGATATTTGATATATGAGTCTATCACTATGAGTAATATATCAAGTTTGAGTTTGGTTACTGTCCATTTATTTTTGACAGAGTTATGGGCCTTAGAAAATTGTGTTCAAATGTAAGATTTCTGGACTTTTTGTTTCTAAAAAGTTCCAGATATTAAGTTAATATTTGTTATGTGTATGTGAGTCCAACACTTTGTTATGTGTATGTGAGTCCAACCACCAGGAGTTACATATAAGTTTGAGCTTTTTTTTTTGGTCCACTGATTTAGACGGATTGTTGGCCTTGGACTTTTTTCTTTTATTATTTTGTTTGTATAGCAAAGAATTATTCCACCGTTAGGGGATTTCTATATTGCCTTGCAACACTATCCACACTTGTTACCATTTTTAGCTCACCTGGCTATGCCAGGAAGAGCTTTTGCCATCACTTGGCATCCGTCGTCCGTCCGTCGTCCGTCCATCTTTAGCTCATTTTCAAAAATCTTCTCCTCTGAAACCACTGGGTCAAATGGAACCAAACTTGAACTGTATCTAGTTTCAAATTTGTTATTTTGTATGTCTTAGGTCAAACAACATGGCTGCCGTTACTAAAAATAGAACATAGGGGTAAATTACAGTTTTTTGCAAATAACTCAAAATCGTTACAGATATCAAAAATCTGACTGTATTAAAATGATCAGCATGAGAAGATCTACCCATGCTGAAATTTTGAAGAAAATCTGACAATCCGTCTTAGAGTTATTGCCCTTTTTCCTTAAAATTTTCAAAATTTTGATGTTTTTTATTTTTTATTGAAAAAACTATAACAGGTAGAGGTTAAGTTTAAATTGCAAAAATGTTCAGCATGTTAAGATCTACCCACCCTGAAATTTTGAAGAAAATCCATAAACCTTTGTAGGAGTTATTGCCCTTTTTTCACCAAATATTTAAAATATTCAAATTTTTCGATTTTATTTCCAAAACTATAGAAGATGAAGATTAGTGTTGGGAATCGGATACAAAAATCATAATCGATTAATCGGAAAAATCGGATGTACCTTCCGATTCGATTATCGATTAAAATCGGATACCCTTATAGTGCTTATAGAGTTTAGTTTTAACCATGTTTGCTGTGCTGTTATATTGCAAAAATTCAAACTATATATCAATTTTCACCGTCGGTTTGATAATGCATATGTATTTATCATGTTTATAACCTGTTGGTTGAGAACAATTCTAAACAGTATGCTATATTAAGAGAACTCCACTTCTGATAAACAATTTTATTACTTTTTATAACCCACTCTAGAATTATCAGACAGAAAAATGCTTAATTTTCTGCAAAATTTAACTGGCATCCGATTATCGATTATTGAAAATTATAATCGATTAATCGATTTTATGTGAAAATCGATCGATTATCGATTATAATCGATAATCGGAACATCACTAATGAAGATTAAGTGTAAAATCATGAAATGTTTGCCATGCTGAGGCGACTTTAAAACTTGTATTGAAAATAGTTTGTTGAGTGCCATTTTCAAGATGGCCGCCAAAAAAGGCGGGAAAATTCAACATTGTCCGATTTCAATGAAATTTGGTTTCCAAATAGATATTGATGTTGCGACTTCAAAACCTGTGTTGAAAATTGTTCGTTGACCGCCAATTTCAAAATGGCCGCCAATTTCAAAATGACTGCCAAAAAAGGCGGGAAAATTCAACATTGTCCGATTTCAATGAAATTTGGTTTCCAAATAGATATTGATGTTGCGACTTCAAAACCTGTGTTGAAAATTGTTCCACCAGTTTTCAACCTAGATTTTTGAACTTCACAAAATGTTTCTGTATATATTATAGATGTGCACCTGACTTAATGGAATTATATTGGAAATTTTTTACCATTTTCCGTACCTTGGAACTTAGTCATTTTTTTATTGGACATTTTCAACAAAGTGTACTTATTTTGTGAAATCAGCTCCTCCTAAGTTTAAATCTCTTATCTTCGAAACTTCACAGACTGTTTATATATTTATTGCAGATGTGTACATGACATTAAGGAATTATTTCAATCGTTTCATATATTTCCAGACCCTTCAACTAAGTCTTTTTTATGCTCCCACTGTTAGGCAACAGGGGCATTAAGTTTTACCCTTGTTCATCCGTCCATCTGTCGTTACCAATGTACGTCCGAAAACTTTCGTCAAGGATTTCTCATCTTATGTATGCAGTAATTATTTGATATTTGGTCTGAAGATTTATTATGATGATTTGTACTGTGTCTCCCCTTTTCAAGTCTGTAACTCATCTACTTCCTGTTTGATGATCACTTTGATTTTTGCCCATTATAGCCATATAGTGAAATTTTTCGTTAAGGATTTCTCAGCTTATTTATGAAGTAATGATTTGATATTTCTGAAGCTTTGATATAATGAGTTGTACTGTGTCTCCCCTCTTCAAGTCTTTAACTCATCTACTTCCTGTTTGCCGATATATCTGGACCATGGACACATTTTCTTTTATTTTATAGATATTTTCACCATATTCTATACATGGATCCATTAAGGAACCTACAAATCAACACTTTATTGCTAGAAGCACTAAAGTGCAACCTGGCCATTTGAGTTTTTGACCAATTTTTAGCTCACCTGGCTATGCCAGGGTGAGCTTTTGCCATCACTTGGCGTCCAGCGTCCGTCGTCCGTCCGTCTGTCGTCCGTCCGTCGTAAACTTTTCATTCAAAGATCTTCTCCTCTGAAACTACTGAGCCAATTGGAACCAAACTTGGTCACAATAGTCCTTGGATGGCCCCTTCAAAAAAGGTATCCGGCATGTCCGTACCTAATCCAAGATGGCCGCCAGCGGGGAACATAGTTTTAACATTGGACCCTATGGAAAAGACATTCAAAGATCTTTTTCTCAGAAACTACTAGTCCAATTATAATCAAACTTAGTCACAATGGTCCTTAGGAGGTCCCTTTCAAAAAAGGTATCCGGCAGGTCCATACCTCATCAAAGATGGCCGCCAGCGGGGAACATAGTTTAAACATTGGACCCTATGGGAAAGACATTCAAAGATCTTCTTCTCAGAAACTACCAGTCCGATTATAACCAAACTTAGTCACAATGGTCCTTAGATGGTCCCTTCCGAAAAAGGTATCTGGCAGGTCTGTACTTAAACCAAGATGGACGCCAGCGGGGAACATAGTTTTAACATTGGACCCTAAAGGAAAGACATTCAAAGATTTTCTTCTCAGAAACTACCAGTCTAATTATAACCATACTTAGTCATAATGGTCCTTAGATGGTCCATTCCGAAAAAGGTATCCGGCATGTCCTTACCTAATCCAAGATGGCCGCCAGTGGGGAACATAGTTTTAACATTGGACCCTATGGAAAAGACATTCAAAGATCTTCTTCTCAAAAACTAACAGTCCAATTGTAATCAAACTTAGTCACAATGGTCCTTAGATGGTCCATTCCGAAAAAGGTATTCGGCATGTCCGTACCTAATCCAAGATGGTCGCCAGTGGGGAACATAGTTTTAGCATTGGACCCTATGGAAAAGACATTCAAAGATCTTCTTCTCAGAAACTGCAAGTCCAATTGTAATCAAACTTAGTCACAATGGTTCTTAGATGTTCCCTTTCAAAAAAAGTATCCAGCAGGTCCGTACCTCATCTAAGATGGCTGCCAGCGGGGAACATAGTTTAAACATTGCCAGGACCCTACGGGAAAGACATTCAAAGATCTTATTCTCAGAAACTACCAGTCCAATTATAACCAAACTTAGTCACAATGGCCCTTACATGCTCCCTTCCTAAAAAGTATCTGGCAGTTCCATACCTCATCCAAATGGCCGCCAGCTGGAACATAGTTTTAACATTGGACCCTATGGAATATACATTCAAAGATCCTCTTCTCAGAAACTACTAGTCCAATTAGAACCAAACTTAGCCACAATGGTCCCACAATGGTGCTTAGGTGGTCCCATCCAAAAAATGTATCTGGCAGGTCTGTACCTCATCCAAGAAGCCAACATCTGGAACATAGTTTTTACATTGGCCTTATTGATTTTAAAGGGGAACCTCTGCCCAAATTTTTAAATTTTTATTTGAATTCTGGTCTGAATGTTTTAATTTCAGCAATATGTACTACCTTGATTATAAGGGGAACCCCTGCCCAAATTTTTTTTTAATGGTGTTCTGTTATGGGTTGTAATAAATGGTGGAACTTTCTGTTGCCATGGAAACCAAACAAGAATATTGTAATTTAAGAAAAAAAGGTATTCTGCTAAATTTTATGTTTTGTTTTGCCTTTTATCTATGTCAGCCATGGTCCAGGTGAGGAATACAGGCTCTTGAGAGCCTCTTGTTTTCAATACTATTAATTATATCACTATGAAGTTTTGTTAAATTAAATGCCTTTAATTATTATCAAATGGCTCTAATTATAGCTTTTGATTTAGATTACAAACTCTTACCCACCCACTACAAGCTGTTGTTGTATAAATATAGTTAACTAGAATTGCATGAGCAGCCCTGTTATAAAATCCAGCTATATGTACATGTTACACTGATGAAAGCTCAAAACTTGCAAAATTTGAATCCCTTTATTGTATATTTAATTCTTCATATTTCTCTTTCAATTTGCAGTCCACACAAATATGAGACAGCCCTTCGACATGGAATATCTACAGGCTCGAGCAATCATATTATGTTAGGATATGGAGAATTTCACCTTCAGATTAAACAGGCCAAGTTATCAGATGCAGGCAACTATACATGTGTTGTAATAAATGATTATGGCCAAGATTATGCAACAGTTCAGTTACAAGGTAGTTTGATTTTATATATTGAAAAAAAATTTCAACTTCTTTCTTATTGTTTGATTCTATTCCAGTTTATACCCTTCTCAATAGTTGTTTTTTGTCACCTCAGTATTTCCAGCTGTCAGTCATTCCATTACTCCTGTTCTATTCGGTGTTATAACTCCAGAATAACGGAATAGCAAAAAAAGTTTTGCAGGCCATTTCAACAGTTTATGTCTCTCTTTAGTGCAGGTTTGTTTGAATTAGCAAATTGAGCTAATTATTAGATTTACAAAAATAATTTATGATTGCATTGTGGTTAGCATGTTGTCCTAAACATTTGGATTTTATAACTGTCATTGCCTAAATACTTATTTTTTTTAAAGTAGCATTTATTTCAAAATATATTCACATAGTTGCATCCAGGGTCAGTAGCAACTATTGTCTAGCTGTCACTATGTCATATGCATATTGGGATCATTTTCGTTTTTGGACAGTCATTGTTTAGTTTTGATATTGCATAATATTGAATAATTAAGTAAACCATTAAAATTTTTGAATTTATCCATATTTTCTTTTTTTCTTATTTTAGTTACATTACAAATGATAACAACAGATCCCACGAATATATTTTCTATAAAATTAGTATGGCTGACAACTCATACGTTAACTAAAGATTTAAATACAGAGCTAAAAATAGTATGTTCCACTGGAGGATTCACAGAAATACCAAAGGTAAGTGTTTTGTTAACATATATTTTCTATAAAATTAGAAAGATCTATTGAATGAAGTGTATTAAAATTTGTTTTCATTCTTCTCTAAATTTGTGGCACTGAACTTCAACATTAATTTCATCTTCAATTACATTTTCTATACATTTTTTAGCTCATCTTGCTAAAGCCAGGAGGAGCTTTTACCATCACTTAGCATTCATCTACCGTCAGTCTTCTGTCATTTGTCATAAACTTTTCATTCAAAGAACTTCTTGGAGCCTATTGAGAAATGTATTTACAGATCTTAACATTTGATCCTATTGGAAAGTATTCAGAGATCTTTTAATCTGAAACCACAATGCCAGTTTGAACCAAACTTGGTCACAATAGTCCTTCCATGATCCTCTTTCAAAAATGTGTCTTGCAAGTCTTCACTTCGTCCAATATGGCCACCTGTGAGGAACTAAGTTTTTATGGGGAAACATATTCAAAGATCTTCTGAAAATACTTGGTCATTTGGAATAAATCTTGATCACAATAGCCCTTTAAAAATGTGTGTGGCAAGTCTGAATCACATTGAAGATGCCCAACAGTGGTTAACATAGTTTCACCTGGACCTTATTTGAAAGCATTCAGAAATCCTCTCCTTTCAAGCTGCCTAGCCATTTGGAATGAAACTTGGGTAGAATTTTCCATGGATGGTCCCTTTATAAATTGTGTCCAACAAGTCCATACCTCATCCAAGAAGGAAATTAGTTTTATAGTGAACCCCATGGGAAACATTCAAAGATCTTCTTCTCGTAAAATTACCAGGCCAATAATGAATATACTTGGTTACAATGATCCTTACTTGGTCACCTTAGAATAATGCATCCAGCATGTCTGCATCACAGCCAAGATGGCCCCAGTGGGAACATAGTGTAACCTTGGACCCCATGGCAAAGCATTCAGTGATCTTCTCTTTTGAATATACCCTTCCAAATATTGGAATCAAAGTTTGGCAAAATGGTCCTTGTTAAAGATTAACAACAGTAGGTCTGTACTCCATCCCAAATAGCTGCAAGTTGGAGCATAGTTTAACTTTAGATCATATAGCATGCATTTCCAGTTTCGTTTTTACAACCATATTTACTCAGAATCTACTGCCGACTTCAGATGGACTCGTTAGTTTGTATTTTGTAATATGGGTTGAATTAAGCTGGTCGGAAATGTTCTTCCTTTGTAAAAATGATATAAATGACACTCTTAGGGAATGTTGACATAAAATTTATCAACACATGTGATAAATATAATTATTGCCTTTTCTCTCAATGCACAGTGGATGTATCTTACTTCCTCTGACCTCAGGGTTAATTCATTTTTTAATCCGGAAACTTTCTGGAATAGAGCAACTGGAAATTGATGTATTAAGAAACTTCATTTATTTGTATATTCTTTTATCTACCCTTTTAATATTCGATGTGCCAATATGATTTTCAAAATTCATATGAATTTTGTTGAACAGATGTACTGGTTATTCTTTGGAGTGGATGGATCTTCTGTAATACTTTCACCAGATAAGGAACTGATGTTTAATGGTGCAACTATTAGGACATTTTCTACACAGAATACTACTGGATGTTTTTATACTTTATATATAAACCAGATACACTTCAGTAATAGTGGTACTTTTGTATGTAAGATTTCAAGTAACGAAAGTCTAATTGCAGTGGATTACCTCAACCTAACTGTTACAGGTAAGTGGATTACCTGGCGACCTGTCCCAGGTAAATTGGTTATCTTAATGGAATGTTGTCCCGTTTAATGTCATCAATGCTTTTTTTGGTTTGTTCTGTAAAATTCACAAGGAACAATTTTTGAACTGTATGAAATTATTTGATTTCTCACAAACAACTTCAATAAATACAGCAGGGACACTTATCAGGAAAAGTATATTTACAGTTACAGGTTAGACAAAGACCATGAAAACAGAGATACAATTGCGCATTGATGGCTTGAATTGCAATAGCTGGAACACCATGAATATCTTTAACCCTATTTGCTGTCTGTTTATTGGAGTTTAAACATAGTTTGACCTCGATAACTCTGAACACCCCTCTAGCTCGAACCATTTACATTTACCCCTTGGGCATTTTAGCCTACAAAATTTACTGTAATTCACTGTTTTAGAAACTAATGCATTATAATCAGAGTATTTTGATATGCTGAACTCATAAATATAATACAGTGGAACCTCCTAAAACCGGCCTCTGTTGGGACCAAGGAAATCGGCCGGTTTTAAGAAATTCCGGTTTCGGAGGTTCAGAAATCTGGTCTTTTCAATCCAAACTTATACAGGAAGTGTAAAATATGATCTGTAAGGTCAGTGTAGGCTGTGAGCTAATTATTTCAGTATATTTTTCCTGCATTCTTGTAAATTTGAACCAAATTTTGAGTAATCTTTTCAAATGCAGTTATTGATCAATGAAGATAGCAAAAGATATGTGACTTGTTGAATAGATTTGGTCGATTTTATTGTCTGCGAAAAATTCGTCCGATTTTCAGAGTTGAATTTTAGAAGAAAATATATATTTGGGACTGATCTATAGGGCCAGAATTCGGAATTAAGAGGGAAGGGTTTTCAGAGGAAATTTTAACTTATTTATATAGGTAAAAATTCCGGACCAAAACATATCATTCGGTTTATAGAGGGATCCGGTATTGAGAGGGGCCGGTTTTCGGGAGTTCCACTGTATAACATTATTGGCTGTGAATTAGTTGTAAGTATACTAGAATTTGCAATATGAATATTGTACCCATAAGTATTTAGTGTCTGAAACAGTAAATTCAGTTAGTCAGTAGATAAATTTATATAAGCTAAAGCGAGTTAGATACAAATAAAATTAGTTTGGATTAAAGGGACACTATGACATAACAGTCATTAAGAGTCTCTTTCAAATTTTCATAGTCAAAATGCATATTTAGAATTTTCATTTACAAAGCTACATATGAGATATAGAAATATTTACACCACATATCAGATTATTGTCTAGATTATTAGTCAGTGTAAGCTATTCTCATCACTTGGCATCCGTCGTCCGTCCGTCTGTTAACTTTTCACATTTTCATCTTCTTCTCTGAAACTACTGAAGCAAATTCAACCAAACTTTACAGGAATGACGTATGGAGGGTCCTTTACAAAGATTGCTCATTTCACTCCGATCCAATAAAAAACATGGCCGCCAGCGCGGAACCTAGGTTAAACATTGGACCCTATGGAAAAATCACATTTTCATCTTCTCTTCTGAAACCACTGAAGCAAATTCAACCAAACTTTACAGGAATGATGTATGGAAGGTCCTTTACAAAGATTGCTCCTTTCATTTCAATCCGATAAAAAACATGGCCGCCATCGCAGAACTTAGGTTTAACATTGGACCCTATGGGAAAATCACATTTTCATCTTCTCTTCTGAAACTGCTGAAGCAAATTCAACCAACCATTACAGGAATGATGTACTAAAGGTCCTTAACAAAGATTGCTCATTTCATTGGGATCCGATAAAAAACATGGCCGCCAGCACGGAACTTAGTTTAACATTGGACCCTATGGGAAAATCATATTTTCATCTTCTCCTCTGAAACCACTGAAGTAAATGCAACCAAACTTTATAGGAATGATGTATGGAAGGTCCTTTACAAAACTTCTCATTTCGTTCTGATCCTTTAAAAAAGATGGCTGCCAGCGCGAAACTTAGGTTTAACATTGGACTCTATGGGAAAAATTATATTTTCATCTGCTCCTTTGAAACCACTGAAGCAAATTCAACCATATTTTACAGGAATGATGTACTAAAGGTCCATAACAAAGATTGCTCATTTCGCTCTGATCCAATAAAAAACATAGCCGCCAGAACAGAACTTAGGTTTAACATTGAACCCAAAGGGAAAATCACATTTTCATCATCTCCTCTGAAACCACTGAAGCAAATTCAACCAAACTTTACGGGAATGATGTACTTAAGGTCCTTCATGAAGATTGCTCATTTTGTTCCAAACCAATAAAAAACATGGCCGCCAACACGGAACTTAGGTTTAACATTGGGCCCTATGGGAAAAATCATATTTTCATCTTCTCCTCTGAAACCACTGAAGCAAATTCAACCATATTTTACAGGAGTGATGTACTAAAGGTCCATAACAAAGATTGCTCATTTCGCTCTGATCCAATAAAAAACATAGCCCCCAGCACAGAACTTAGGTTTAACATTGAACCAAAAGGGAAAATCACATTTTCATCTTCTCCTCTGAAACCACTGAAGCAAATTCAACCAAACTTTACAGGAATAATGTATGGAAGATCCATAACTAAGATTGCTCATTTTGTATCGATCCAATAAAAAACATGGCCGCCAGCACTGAACATAGTTTAACATTGGACCCTATGTGAAAAATCACATTTTCATCTTCTCCTCTGAAACCACTGAAGCAAATTTAACCAAACTTTACAGGAATGATGTATACTTTACAAAAATTTCTCATTTCATTTAGATCCGACAAAAAGCATGGCCTCCAATACAGAACATAGTTTAACATTGGAGCCCGGTATGAGAAAACCATTCTTTTCATCATCTTCTCTGAAAATTTTAATCAAATTTAACTAATTAAACAAAAAAACACGGGTGTTAATGGAGAACATTGCTAAACATTAGACCCCATTGGTAAAAAACATCATTTTTGGTCAAGCATGGCATAGAAGCATTTTGTCAGGTGAGTGATACAGCCTCAGTCTCTGAGCCTCTAGTTTTTTTGAGTCGACAGTTGTTTGTGATTCTTGTGTAAACCAGAGCAGCGAAATATTTACTTTACTGTGGATGTACTTTTATTCGTGGACATCAATTTTCGTGGTTTTTATAGAAATTACTACTTCGTTGGCACTTAAATTTGTGGTTTCTAAATCTACTCATTACAACTCTATGGAAAGAATGCATTTCGTTGGGAACTTAATTTCGTGGTTTTAGCGAACCACGAAATCCTTGAAAATTGGAACCCCACGAACAATACTACTTTCACAGTATTTTATAATTTATATTTTTAATGTTTTTACACGTTATCAAATGTATTTGAATGGGAAGATTCGCACTGAATTGTCTACCCAAACATATCGAAAATTAAACATGTAAAATAAATCATGTTCTACGTTATTATGTATTGCAGAGGTTGCTTAATATGGTAAAAATTCACATTAAGCAGTGTAGACGTTTTCTTTTGTGTTACTAATATATGTAAAATAAAAGAATTCTCAATTTATACATAAAATTGAACAGGTACACCAATAGTGGAATCTACAGATTTCGTATGGAATGCCACAATAGGACAGAAAGTTACAATGAAATGTCACATATGGGCCAGTCCTCTCCCTTATCATACAGCCTGGTACCTAGAGAACCAGATACTATCATCAACATCTAGGTAAGAGATTTTATGAGAAAATATGCATTATTGTATATTGATTACTTCCACATATATAATTGTGAGAGTTTATAAAAATGTAAGAATTTCTCATTATTCATTTGAGTGGATCACCTGACAGTTGGTCTGTTTGTCCACCAATCCACCTAAGACATTTACATACATATCAGTAACATTGATAATTGTCTATCAGATGCATTTGTTGATTGACTGTTTTTCAATCAATTTGAAAAAAAAAATGAAAGAACTGAAAACTTTTTTTTTCTCGAAAATAAATATAATATATGCATTATCATACCCCTTAAACTGTTCAAAAAACAGATCTACACTAATGAACATGGACAAATAAAACCATTACAGACATATATTGTACTACATGCATTAAGATTATATTTGAATTCTACATGTTACAGACATTCATTGTTTTGGAAGCAGATTCAACAAAATTCTGTTCAAATAAAAAACTTTTCACAAGTAAAGACCCACCATTAAAAATGGTATTTGAACTTTTCAGGTTTAAGACTACCATAACAGAGTTAAATCCTATCCAGCAGGATGCTGTGTTAGAGATTATGTCAGTACAGGACACAGATTTTGGTGTCTATGCCTGTAGAGCATATAATTCTAGAGGATATGCTATGGCTATACATATACTACAGGGTTTGTATACTATACAGGGGGGTAATGTCAGTACAGGACACAGATTTTGGTGTCTATGCCTGTAGAACCTATAATTCTAGAGGATATGCTATGGCTATACATATACTACAGGGTTTGTATACTATACAGGGGGGTAATGTCAGTACAGGACACATATTTTGGTGTCTATGCCTGTAGAGCATATAATTCTAGAGGATATGCTATGGCTATACATATACTACAGGGTTTGTATACTATACAGGGGGGTAATGTCTGTACAGGACACATATTTTGGTGTCTATGCCTGTAGAGCGTATAATTCTAGAGGATATGCTATGGCTATACATATACTACAGGGTTTGTATATTATACAGGGGAAAGGGGGGAGGGTAATGTGAGAACAGGACACAGATTTTGGTGTCTATGGCTGAATTCTAGAGGATATGCTATGGTTATACACATCTTACAAGGTTTGTCTCTATAAAAACTTAAACCCAATGTGATATGAACCACCTTTGCTGACAGCCCACAGTTATGTATTTCATCAGCCCCCCCCCGATATCTAGTAACAATTTTTGTTTCAGTGTTTATAACTGATAATGCATTGTTAAGCTAGACATTCTTCCATACTGAAATTAAAAGTATAGGACACCTTGCTTGTTTTGGATCAAAGTTTGCTCAATTTTAGCTCACCTCACGAAGTTAGGGGGGCTTATTAGATACCACTAGTGTCTGGGCTCATTAGATACCCCTAGTGTCTGGGCTCATTAGATACCCCTAGTGTCTGTGTCCGCGTCGGTTTGGAAGAATCGTTAAAGTCCATTCCTGCTTACTGACATGTCCCCCATATTAGTATGTATGATGCATTTTGGGATGACAACAACAATGCATACTTCAGATGCTGTCTGTGATGTATATTTTACGCATGAGCGACTTGGTCAGGTAGAATTGTTAAAGTCCATTCCAACTTACTGACTTGTCCTACATCAACCATATTGGTATGTGTAACACATAAGTCCATTCCCACTTACTGACATGTCCCACATTAACCATATCGGTATGTATGATGCAATTTGGGATGACAACAACAATGCATATTTCAGATTCTGTCTATGACCTATTTTTTAGACATGAGCGACATAGATAGAATGGTTAAAGTCCATTCCCACTTACTGACATACCCACATCAACCATATTGGTATGTGTGATGTATTTTGGGTTTTACACATGAAGTCTATTCCTGTTTACTGACATGTTTAACATGTGACAATGCTGCACAAAGAGTTGAGCTTAGCAGGCTATGGCTGCTTTCTATGTTTTAACCATTTTGCACCAAAATTTACAAAGAATGCACTAGGGAAAATATTCAAAGACAATCTTATACTTAATAGAAATGAATCTTTTACTTATGAGACTTTTTACAAATATTGTGATTATGACACCACAAATGTAAAATTGTCAAATGACTGTTTCAGCCTTAAATGTCAAGCCTTATTCTTTCCTGATTTTTTTCAAATGTGTTATTGTGCCATAAAACAGAACTTGCCTACTTTAAATGATAACTTTATTATCAAAACATTCACTGCATTTTAATGGATATACCGTGCTCAAAACATTCACTGCATTTTAATGGATATACGGTGCTTATTTTATTATAATTCATATTTGTATAATGGAATATTCTGTTACAGATGTGGATGAATGTAGTTACAATCCACCATGTAACCAAGGGTGTATGAACTTACTGGGTTCCTATACATGTTTATGTAATGATGGATATGAGTTTATAAATGGCAGTAAATCTATCTGTAAAGGTAAGTTAGAATTAAATTTTCAGACATCAGAAACACAGTGAAACCAGAGCAGAACCCTCTACATACTGAATTACATCTTAATGATGCTTAGAAATCAGAAGTTAAAAACTCATGATAATATCCTGAAATGTTGCGCTTAAAGGGTTAGACCTTTAGTATGGGGAGATAACTCTGTTTTTCACTTTCAGAATACTTACATAAATAAATAGCACCATTGTGATAGATGTAATCTGGGACTAATATATTGACGGGATTTGAAACTCTATAACAAACCAGTTTGATCCAATCAAATCCTATTGACAGGCAAAATACCCATAATGCATTGCAACGAAGACGCCATATAGCCATTTTCGTAGATAAAGATTTTCTTTTCGTCGGTGTTTGAAAGAAAATATCTATCAATAGAACCATCTCATGCACCGATAATTGTCACAAAATATTTTTAATGTCTAATGTTTACTTTACGAGTGTTTATCATCATCTTCCCAGTCGGAATACACGATTTTTTTAACTCTAGGACTTCGTGACCCGATATTTCGTGAGAATAGTGATCGACCTAGGCAATGTTTTCGTACATATTTTGAAGAAATTATTTGTTAAATCATGAAATAAATGTGAAATTCAAATAGAACGTAAAATTTTACATATCATAGAGTGCCTTGATGTATGATTTGTTGTGAGATTTAGTTGATTACATGCTTTGCAAGAAATTGTGTGATCGCCATTTCCTGACGAAGTGATCGACGGTGGCAATATATTTACGTACCTTTTGTGAAGAAATCATAAATAAATGTGAAATTGCAATGGAAAATATTTACTTTCATATCACAAAGTACTTTGAGGTAGGTTTTATTGTGATATTGCAGGCTTTGTAACCAAATCGAAATGTCACCATTTTGATGAGAAATTGTTCTACAGTTTGGTTTGGAATACCAAGAAAAACAAAACAATCAAAAATCAATAACAGAGAAAAATAATTCTTCATTTTTTGAAATTGCTACCAATTTAGTTCTTTGATCATTGAAACTTTCTTTAAATTATTTTTATTAATTACAAATGATTAGTAGTCAATCATTAATTCGATTAAAATGTATGAGATTTTGATTAATTCTTACAGATCGTGTTCAAAATAACATACAAACAATAATAGCATTCTTTGTTTTGAATATTTTTAATACCTTGAATTAAAGTTAAAGACAAAATAGACAATAACGCTTTCTTTTTCATTTGTAATAATTTTTCTGCAGATCTGGGACTAATATTAGTCCCACGCAGAAATTACAAAATGTAAAAATTGTTAAATAAAATTATTTAAGATTTACATATAATGGGTATATATTAATTATCTTTATTCGCAGTTTTATAGGTGTTGTTTTAAATATATAGATAAAATTAATACTGTTATCATAAGAAATTAAGCATGTTTTCACTAAAAAATAATTCTTGAAATACATCGAGGGATAACTGTAAGGCCCATAATTAGTACATATCCATTCCGTTAAATAATCGCTGATTACTTTAGCCGCGACACCGCTTTTCGATGATTATCTAGAGTTTCAAATCCCGTCAATATATTAGTCCCAGATGTAATTAAAAATTCAAAATTGTAATATTTTTTTCACAAATCTAGTAAATGTTCTTTTTGTCTTGTAAATCACTACACAACATTCAGTTTTTTATTACTAGCACATTGACTCTACATTTAATGCAATGATATCTAAAAATAATGAAAAATATATAAAACTTAAATTTTTTTTTGAAGGGAGGTAAATTTAAGCACAGACTCAGCAATTTTATTGATTTTGGCCTACCTTATTTTAATTTTGAAAAAATGCAATGGTAGATTTTCAAAAATTTTAATCTATTTTGCATAAACTTATTTCCTTTCTATTCTCAGTTTTTGGTGAAAATTAAACGACTCAAGTTTTTTTATAAGGAGTGTTTAATACTTATAAAAATTGGATAAACATTTCAGGGTATATGGCTCTAATCACCAATGTATTTCCGTTCTTACTATTGAAATTTATTATTTTATTTCATGCTTGTTTATAGTATTGAATTTTGCATTTGGGATAATTTTATATCAAACACAATTTTAATTAGAGCCCATTTTATACACCAGAATCAAGTCCTGAGTGGACCAAATAAAATGAGAAAACATACTATCTTTGATGACCACTAGACACAAAAGGGAACAGTTAAAATTGTTGAAAATTGGTTAAAGTTTATATGGAGACCTATAGTTTAAATACTGTAAATATTAAAAAAAATAAACAAGTGGAAAATTTAAGGCCTACCCAGGTCTACCCCCTTAAGCTGCAACAATAAAGCATATCTTTATCTAGTCAAGTTATCAAGGTTATACTCTTAAGCACAGTCTATGAATATCCCTTCTACTCTTCACCACATAAACTATCCAAAAAATTGTCAAACACTGTAGTCCTGACTTGGTACAGGCATTTCAGAAGTTTGGGATATTCAATATCCTTTTAGTACACCTACCTACCTGTCATAGAATCAGACTTCAAACTAGCTGATACGTGGGTGATGGGCTACAAGACTAAATTCCCGGCCTCTTTTGATTTAACCCTTCTTTTCCAGTGGCAGTCAGAATTTGCTGTCCCATAACCTTTTTAATACCCCAAAGGGATTATTTATTGACAAACTTGATGTAGCTGAAATATTGCTAAGTAGTTGTTAAACAATATTCTTTCAATCAAACTAGGTGATATGACTGAGAAATATAGGCATATTGAATACTGTTTGCTGTCTGTTTCTGTCTTCATTTTGAAACAGGACTTTGCAATTTTATTACTCTAAATGCCAGTATTTAGTCTAAGGGATTATGTTTTACAAGCAAATGTGTTTTGGTTTGATAAATAAACAGCTTTGGTAAAGTAAAATGTCTGAGAACTTCAACTGTCCACATGCATAGAAATCCAATTTAGATTTAAAAAACAAAATATTTTGGTTATGTTTTAGACATAGATGAATGTAACATACCAAACAAACAAGCCTGTGATCAGATCTGTACAAATATTAATGGATCCTATATGTGTTCCTGTAGAAATGGTTATACATTGGCCAAAAATAAATATGATTGTACAAGTAAGTATACTAAAATTCATAGGGCCTGTACATTTCCCTCAATTTTTAAGAAGTTGCATTTTTACAAAAATATGTGACGTTTCAAACAAAAAGTATTAAAAATTTTGACATTGTAATCTGCAGATGTCATTTTTTTTTAGCAGGAAATGGCATTTTTATTAATAATAATAATAATAATAATAATAATAAAATCTTTATTTAATGAGGGTAACACAGTTAGTATAACTAATCTTCCCTGAGGCCCTCAGGAACATAATTAAAAACAACATGATATATATTCATATACAAAATGTGCTAAATATTGCAACAATATACTTATTATCATAACATGGTTCTGTTCAAAAGATAGTCCTTTAAAACTCTCTTAAACATGCTTTCAGAAGGTACATTCCGTATTGACACAGGTAATAAATTCCATAACATTGAAGCAGAGTAATGAAACGATTTTTTATATAACTCTGTTTTTGCTTTTGGAATATGAAGGTTTCCATTTACAACATTTCTAAGGCAGTATGGGTTACTTGAGGAAATAAGGCTGAACACATTTTTTAAGTAAGGTGGTGCTTCATTTTTTAAGCATTTGAAAAGAAGAAGATACTTATGATATAAAATTCGGTCTTCTATGGTCATCCACCCAAGTTGATCAAATAACGGTTTAGATGGAGCTTGGGGATCTGCATCAAGAATTAATCTTGCTGCTCTCTTTTGAAGTTTCAATACTCGGTTTAGTCCATCACTGCCACAGTTACCCCATATAATGCAACAGTAATCAATTGA
>MJUU01046973.1:15837-29532 GCA_002080025.1 Modiolus philippinarum | reverse complement strand
CAATTAAAAATTCATACAAATGTTTTGAAACATGCTTTTCAATCAGTTTAGAAATTGTTGGTAAAACAGAAATAGGTCTGTAATTTGTTGGAAGCCATTTTTCTCCTGCTTTAAAAATAGGGGTTACTTTTGCGTTTTTAAGAACATCTGGATAAATGCCAGTGTCTATTATTCTGTTAAATATGTATGTTAATGGTGAGGCTATAACATATTGTTAAACCTCCGGTCACATGATGAGACTTACAGACCTAATTGAAATTTTAATAGGACTGATGCATGTACCATGATTTATAGATACTGAATTCTTATGCTAAACTTCAAAGCAAAAAAGCCAACTTAGTTAGATTTAAAAATGTTAGTCTTTCTATGAATCAGACACTGATAAGGTGAAATCAAGACCGCCTATGAATTAGGGTGTGAATCATAGCTGCCTATTCATAAGTTTTTGTGAATCACAGCTGTCTATGAATCAGGTGTTGTGAATCATAACTATCTATAAAACATGTAATGTGAAACAGAGCTGTCTATGAATCAGTTGGTGTGAGTCATAGCGGTCTATTCATCAGTTTTTGTGAATTACAGCTGTCTTTTCACCAGTATTTGTGAATCACAGCTGTCTATGAATCAGGTTTTGTGAATCATAGCTATCTATAAAACATGTAGTGTGAAACAGAGCTGTCTATGAATCAGTTGGTGTGAATCATAGCTGTCTATGAATCAGGTGTTGTGAATCATAGCTATCTATGAAACATGTAGTGTGAAACAGAGCTGTCTATGAATCAGTTGGTGTGAATCATAGCAGTCTATGAATCAGGTGTTGATTCATAGCTGTCTATGAATCATGTGGTTTGAATCAGAGCTGCCTATGAATCAGGCAGTGTGAAATTAGGACAAAACAAAAAAAGAATGAAAATCAGGTCTGGACAAAAAACTATCAAGCATGTAATGTTTTGAATCAACAGGTTTTTCTTGTGGTAATATGGGATGTATATACAATTTCTTATAAATTAAAAAAACAAGGGAGATAACTCCATTGATATCTTGAATATAAGACAGGTATTATTTTTTGGTGTGAAATGTCATTAGAATGAAAATTTTAATGGAATAAACATGGTCAGGCATAGATTTGAACAATATTATCTAAAATATTATAGCTTTGTGCAATATAATCTACAATATTAACCCTACATGTACTACTGTTAGAGGAAAGCAAATACCACTAATTAACTGTAGATAAATAATGCAAGACATTTTCAAAATTTGGTATATACCATTATTGATTGGGATTTTAATGCATGCAACTGTACTTGTACCATTACCGGGCAGCCAAGCTCGACAAGTCAAAATGTTTAGACAATGATCAAAAGATATAATATGGAAAATAAATTTTAATGTATAATACAAGATTTGATATGTACATTTGCTCCTTCAATTTGGTCTTTATAATCAGATTTTGTCTCTATGACATTTTAGATAATGGTGATGGTTCTGATGAAGATGATAGTGATGAACTTGAAATATCACCAGAAACATTATACACAGTAATAGGTGTGTGTGCTGGGGGATTACTGGCAATAGTTCTCCTGATACTGGGAGCTGTGTATTGTCGGAGGAGAAAATGGAAAGAGGTAAGACACTGTTGTTTAAACAACAAATTTTAAAAGTTATTTTAGAATTAAAGTGAAATGCTACAAAATAGTTATGACTCAGCAGCCATACAATCATTCAAATCATTGATAATTGTATTCATAATTGTATGAAAAGATTATTTACCATGATGTTGACAGCAAAGGTATGTAGGTTCATTGTTGAAACTTAAAAATAAAAAACTCATGAAAACAAATGCAACAGGTAGAAAGTAGTCACTGAATCCTATTAATTTTAGTTGGCTTGGTAACCTGGATTGCAAAACAAGGTAATGATATGGTAAATGCAATGATAGTGTGAGGGAGAATTGGATGGTTATTTTAATTGTGAAATCATTTTCTGCAGATTTTATAGAGATCCTTGAAACACTTTAAAAATGTTTCTATGTATTTATATTGAAGATGAGCATTTCAATTTATCATTTTGCTCTAGTTTGTTTACCACTTTTTGTCAGACTTATGAATTTTTATTTTGTCTTTCATCCATTTTATACCTCTACTTTAGTGGACGGTTTATAGTAATCATGGTGTTCGTTCGTTTGCTTGCTTGTTATTCCGTCCACCATAGGGGCACACTTTGTGATGACAACTCCTCCTAGACCAGTCAGTGAAATTCAATGAAACTTTTACAAAATGTTAAGTACACAGCCATTGTTCACCATCTACTTAAAAATTACATGTGGCACATCAATCATCTTTGGTCAGTGGATGCGTCTTTGAGAGTGATGCTGCTTCAGATGATAATTTGGTCACTCTGACCAACATTTTATGCTTCAATGACTTAGGTTAAAGTTTGTGTTAAAGTTCATATCTGAGAAACTTCATGTGGCACATCAATCATCTTGGTCAGTGGATGTGTCTTGGAGAGTTATGCTGATCCAGATAATACTTTGTTCATTCTGACCTACATTTTACACTTCAATGACTCAGGTTAAAGTTTGTGTTAAGGTTCATATCTGAGAAACTACCTTTGGCACATCAATCATCTTTTGTCAGTGGATTCTTCTTGGAGAATGATGCTGTTTCAGATAATAATTAGGTCACCTTGACCTACATTTTATACTTCAATGTCTGTGTTAAGGTTCATATCTGAGATACTACATCAATCATCTAAGGTCAGTGGATGCGTCTTAGAGAGTGATACTACTTTTAGAATAAATATTTTTAAGCTTTAATTGAATTTGGAAATTTTATTGCTACAGGCTAGGTGATTTGCTGTTGTTTCCGACTGCTCCCATCTTGTTTTGTTGGGAGTGGGGGTACTTTTTAGCTCACCTGGCCAAAGGCCATGTGAGCTTTTGCCATCACTCGTCGTCCGTCGTCCGTCCATTAACTTTTATTCAAAAATCTTCTCTGAAACTACTGGGCCAATACTTACCAAACTTGGCCTGAATCATCACCAGGGTATGCACTTTCAAGTTTTTGATTTTTATGTCTGTAGACCAAACAATATGGCTGCTGTTACTAAAAATAGAACATAGGGGTAAATTGCTGTTTTTGGCAAATAACTTCAAAACACGTGTAGAATTGTTCAGAATGAAGAGATCTATCTGCCCTGCAATTTTGAAGAAAATCGGAAAAAACGTCTTACGAGTTATAGCCCTTTTTCCATAAAATTTTCAAAATTTATGCAATTTTTATTTTTTATTTCAAAAACTGTAACAGATAGAGGTGAAGTGTAAATTTGAAAAATGTTCAGCATATCAAGATCTACATACTCTGAAATTTTGAAGAAAATCCAACTGCCTGTGTTGTAGTTCTTGACTTTTTTCACAAAAAGAAAAAAAAAATCAATGCCATATGGTTATGGGTTATTTCCCTTTAAATTCTGCTTTCAAATCTTCTTTGGTTTACTTTTCTCTTTTAAATTTTAGAGAAATTCCCTGCTATCACTTTATTAGAAAAAATTATTTGTTACATAATCAAGAGCAAAAAAGTGTTTTTGTACAAATTTTTACATTTTTTTGCAAAAATACTTTCATAAACTATACTTATTTCACAATTTAATAATAATTGTATATAAATATATTAGGGCTTTGAGGCTTTGAGTTCTTCAATCGTCCGTGCAAGACCTAAAAAAAAAAACCTACAAAGGTAGTCAAGGACGTTAAAAACCTCCCAGTCAGAGTTCTTCAAAGTCCTTCTACAAACCAAAGTTTGACCCACCAAGGTAGCTGGATTGCGAAGTCAAACGACAGTCAACCAAACACCATGGGAAGAACATTGTTCCAAAATTATATTGCAATGGAGTGGGCGTCCCTCCAACTTAAAAATGCTGTGAGAGACCTATACAGGTATTCAAGGCAATAAACCACCATACTACTAGTTATGGATTATATATGCCCACAATGCAAACATCCTTGTCAGTTAATATTGAAGTTGCATCTAAGCTTCAATGCCTGTATAACTTCACAGCTGACCTGCATGGCTATGCCATGGTGATTTTCGAAATGGCTGCCAAAAAAGGCGGGAAAATTCAAAATTGTCTGATTTCAATGAAATTTGGTTTCCAAATAGAAATCGATATTGCGATTTCAAAACCTGTGTTGAAAATTGTTCGTTGACTGCCATTTTAAAATGGCCGCCACAAAAAGGCGGGAAAATTCAACATTGTCCGATTTTAATGTAATTTGGTTTCCAAAAAGGTTTTAATGTCGCATCTTCAAAACTGATGTTAAATATTGTTGGTTGACCGCCATTTTCAAAATGGCCGTCAAAAAAGGCGGGAAAATTCAACATTGTCCAATTTCGATGAAATTTGGTTTCAAATAGATATTGATATTGCGACTTCAAAACCTGTGTTGAAAATTGTTCGTTGACCGCCATTTTAAAATGGCCGCCACAAAAGGCGGGAAAATTCAACATTGTCCGATTTTAATGAAATTTGGTTTCCAAATAGGTTTTGATGTTGCATCTTCAAAACTGATGTTAAAAATTGTTCTTGACCGCCATTTTCAAAATGGCCACCAAAAAAGGCGGGAAAATTCAACATTGTCCGATTTCAATAAAATTTGGTTTCCAAATAGGTATTGATGTTGCGACTTCAAAACTGATGTTAAGAATTGTTCGTTGACCGCCATTTTTAAAATGGCGGGAAAATTCAATATTGTCTTGATTTCAATGAAATTTGGTTTCTAAATAGGTATTGATGTCGCAACTTTAAAACTAATGTTAAAAATTATTTGTTGACTGCCATTTTCAAAATGGCCACCAAAACAGGCGAGAAATTTCAGCATTGTCCTATTTCAATGAATTTTTCTTTGTCCAAATAGATATTGATGTTGCGACTTCAAAACTGATGTTGAAAATTGTTGGATGGCCGCCATTTACAAAATGACGTCTCGATTTCAAAACTGGTGTCAAAAGTGGTCCTTAGCAAGAACGTTTTTTGTCAAAAAAGCCCAACATAGAAATGTAGTAAAACATGATCAGACTTTAAATACTGTTCAAGATATTGGTGGTGTTCGATGTACTTAAGTTTGAGACTGAAGATCAACTGTATAACTTACAATGTCACCATGATTGTGGCATCTGAAAGCCAGGTGAGCGATACAGACTCCTGAGAGCCTCTAGTTCTAGTTTAATTAGTATGAGGTTGCTTGTCTCATAAATTCTGATCAACGATTAGTTTTCAGTGCACCTGGCTATAGGCATTTTATTGCAATTAATTTTTCCAGTTTTGTAATATTGAGGACAAAAGTGGTATGGCAAGAACCACTTTCTTGTCAGTAAAAGTATTTTATTACAAACCTTGAATTTTTCAGGAGGATTTTAATAACTACAAGGCAGTTTTCAGTACCAACACTGCCTACAGTTCTAGTATAGAAAAAGATTCCAGTAATTTAGTAAGTATTTTACTGCACAATATATGGTATATAAATGTACAATTGTAATAGCTTTGTTGTAAAATATACATGGCATCACCTTTGTTTTGAATAGATATGAACCAGAGATATCCAATAAATGGTAATTAGACAATATAAACTGCAAAATTAGTACCCTCCTTAAAAATATATCACCAAATGGCCTTTAATAATATGCAAAAATAAAAAACCTTCATTGAAAGTTTGATGTATTTTTTTATTTTTAGAGTATTACCATATAACTTCTAAGCTAGGATACTCAATTTATTGTCTCGCCCGCAACGAAAGTCGCGGAAAGCAAGACATAGGCGTGCAAAGTATGAAGCGCGACAGCGACGGCGGCGTAACAGCGACCGCGTTAACTTTTACTATATTCAGGATATTTTGAAAACCCTTTGATGTTGGAACATTATATTTGGTCCAGTGGTAGTACTAATCAAGTGCTACCTGATGGACATAACATTATGTGACCTTAACCTCAATTGCACGGTCCAGTGACCACGTTAAGTTTCTCTGATTAGATCCATATCTCAATAACTGTAAGTGGTAGGTCAATGATATTTGGTATATAGGTTGGTCTTGAGCAGTACATGTCAGCCTGGCATATGACTTTTGTCCTTGACCTCATTTTCACGGTCTACTGACCATGTTAAGTTTCTCTGATTAAGTCCATTTCTCATTATATATACATGGTATCTCAATAATATTTGGTATGTAGGTTGATCTTGGGTAGTACATGTCAGTCTGGCATATGACTTTAGTCCTTGACCTCAATTTCACGGTCTAGTGACCACGTTAAGTTTCTCTGATTAGATTCATATCTCAATAACTGTAAGTGGTAGGTCAATGATATATGGTATAAAGGTTGGTCTTGAGTAGTACATGTACATGTCAGTCTGGCATATGACTTTTGTCCTTGACCTCAATTTCAGGGTCTAGTGACCATGTTAAAATTCTCTGATTAAGTCAATTTCTCAATAACTATTAGTGGTAGGTCAATGATATTTAGTATGAAGGTTTATCTTGGGTAGTACATGTCAGTTTGGCATATGGCTTTCGTCTGTGACCTCAATTTCACGGTCCAATGAACATGTTAAGTTTTTGTGCTTAGGTTAGTTTCTCAGTAACTATAAGTGGTCGGTCAATGATATATGGTATGTAGGTTGGTCTTAGGTAGTACATGAGTTTGTCATATGGCTTTTGTACTTGACCTCAATTTCACGTTCTAGTGAGCATGTTAAGATTTTTTTTTATTAGGTCATTTTCTCAGTAACTATAAGTGGTAGGTCAATGATATTTGGTATATAGGTTGGTCTTGGGTAGTACATGACAGTCTGCTATATGGCTTTTATCTGTGACCTCATTTTCACAGTCCAGTGAGCATGTTAAGTTTTCAAGTATCTTTTAATGTGTGGTCAATAATATTTGGTATGTGGGTTTGTCTTAGATGGAACATGACATCCTGCTTTTTGGCTTTAGCCCTTGACCACATTTTCACGGTCTAGTGAACATGTTTGATTCTCCAGTATCTATATCAGTGGTAGGTCACTGATATTTGGTATTTTGGTTTTTGGTTGTATATAACAGTTTACTATATTGCTTTTGTCAGCCAACTTGTTAAGTTTTCTGAATTAGTCAGTCTGAGTTTTCACATCAGTTTTGCGACCAAGTAGGGACGGGCGAGACATCAATTTGGGTCCACACTTGTGTAGGGTAGTTGCCACCTTCGGTAAGATATGCAGACATCTCTGTCTTTTTCTTATCATAACATGTAAAATATTTTGCCCATGCACACCCACTTATCATGTTATATTCAAATCGCATCTACCTTTAAGAGAGTATGAGTGTCAGATTTCAGAAGCTAGGATATCCTCGGATTTTATCCATTCAAACAAGGATTTGTATAGTGAGAAGGATTCGCATCTCCTATTGTCTCGTAAGATCGGCCATAGCGAGATTTTGTTTTACTCACCACTACAAATTGCTATACTCGCTTCAAACCTATCAAACACATAAAAATATTGCTTTTATACCAACTTTTTTTTCTCTTTCTAAACACTGCACGATATATAGAATACATTTCATGTATAAAATTGTCGATTCTCTATATCAGACCCAGTGCATTTCAGATCGTGATATTTTGAAACAAATAAAAGCTATATATAACTATTTAACAAACCTAAAATTTCTTCAACAAATTGTCAAAACCATAATAAGTGAAGGAAGTGTGTTTTATACATTTTTATATCCCAATCTCGGCTTTTATGGAAAATAATTAATTGTCGTACCACGCTGTAACCTCTCATAATTTTGAAATGGTCACAAACAAAACAAGTCAAATTTGTCACAAAGCAATAAATATTTAAACATTTTACTTATTCAGCAACTAAGTCATACATACTTGATTTCCAAAAAACGCGTTTTAGATCATATTTGCTGATTTTGAAGGAGGAGATTCAAATTAATAATATACGATGAAGACTGACAATATACGCTTGCGAGGGTGGAATGTTGATCTGAGTTGAAACACGTATAATTCCATCTTTATCGAAGAAAACTATTTCTCTTGGTATCATAACTATATTTTCTTTGCTCAGGATGTATAAAATATAGTTGGATAAACATTCTGAACACATAAACAGGCTAGATTATTTCTGAAGCGATGACACTTTCCCCCATTAAATTGAACAAGATTTAGCATGGGTGCAAGGCATTGTGGGTAATATTTTATAATCATGCATAAGCCCCAGCTTGTAATGCAATTAATAGAAAATCACCTAGAGATTCGAATCCTTCTTACTATACAAATAGTTGATTCAAACAGTGTTAATTTTTTTTGCACATGGATCATATTTTCTTAGTCATAGATCACTTTAAAATGTATAAAATACACAGAGTATAAAATTTAATCAATTTCCAATTATATTTTCATATATTGAAAGGCCTATGAACATCTTGTGCAAATTAAAGGAAAACTTTAGAGAGAACTGTTTCCTGCCAAAAGTTTGACGTCTTATATCTCAAAAATTCCTACATGGATTTTCAAAATTTTTTGCTCAAGTTGATTCATTATCAGTGCTCTTCAAAACATAGGGTCAGAATTTTAATTCTAATTACAAAATTTATGACACTTGTACTCCTTTAAGGAATTTCTGACAAAACTTCCAAGAAATTGACATTACTCCTTTACTCAAAGGCAGAAATAAGCCATTGTGAAAAGTAAGTTGTAGCTGTATAAGAAACTCACTTTGTATGCAGAAATCAGAGAACACTGAAACAGGGATTATTTGATTTTTTTCAGAATTCTTATTTGTCTAATCTGAAAAATGCAACCTTGAAGGATGAATTTCCTCGGCAAAGATTACAGCTTGGAATTGACCTTGGTCAAGGTCGATTTGGTAAAGTAATGATGGCCAGAGCTTTAAATATAACAGGATCAGCCAACTGGGAAATGGTAGCAGTCAAAACTTGTAGAGGTTCGTCTTGCAATTTAGCTTCTCAATATATATAAAATGTTTCTGTCATATTATGGTACATGTGTTTTACCTGTGTCCTTATGGGCATTGTTGTAGGTGTCCACATCTTTGTGCAGCATAACTTTAGTTCCAGTAGACTGATAAGTATTAAATTTCAATATGATGTTTCTTGACACATGTTTAAGCTGAGGTTTTTGGCCCACCCATCTCAAAAAAGGAGCCAAAAAGGGGTTGAATAGGGTGTTTTCACATATTGGATTTTGTTATGTAATCCTTGTGCAATCTCAATCCAAACTTGATGAAAGATGTTCAATGAAACTTTACACAAAGTAGGAAACATTCTATGTAGATGCATCATTATTTACAACTTTTGACAATAGTCAAAGGAATATGATTTGACTCTTTCACTCTAGTGTAATTGTATCCTCTGTAGTTCATAACCAATATTCAACTGATATTTATGATACCTGATACAAAAATCAAAGAGAAGCATGTTACATCTAGATGTCAGAAGCATACATTAATTTGATTCTGTTTTAAGATATTCAAAGGGGGGACAAATGAACCATTCATAAAAACCATCATCTGAATTGTTTCATATAATAGTTGTATTCTTAGTAATAAAATAAGTTTTAATTGAATGATTTTATGTGGAATAGATCTTCTCATACATAGATATAATTTGATAGCATTATACAAAAACACACAAAGAGAGAGTAACAACAAATTCAGATATACATTATATGATGTTACAACATAAGAAAGTGGAGGTAATTTAATACAAACTTAAAGTATGCTGCAGCATGAATTAAAACTTATAAATGCACAAAAAAAAGAGTAACATCAAATACATATATGCATTATATGATGTTATGATATAAGTAAGGGGAGATAATTTAATGCAAACTTTATAGTATTTAGTTTTTCTGTACCTATATTCTTCTTATACAGATTCAGCATCAGATTGTGAAAAAGAAGACATGATCCAGGAACTAGATATTATGAGGAAGATTCCACAACATAAGAACATAGTGGCTTATCTTGGTTGTTGTACAAAGCAAGGTAGTTATCAGGATTTTTATTTTGAGTTTTTCTGTTTGTATCAAGATTTCTCCATGAATACACATACTGAAAAGATAATTTGATAGCATTTGAATTTATGCAAAATAGTCAATTTTTCATTTTTTGGAAAGTTTTTGTATACTACATCTATTAGCATGACAAATACATGTGAATGCCATAGAAAAACCAGCCAGACATTTGGAGCCTATGGAATATATAATATACAACTTCTATATAGCAAATTTGAATAGTATAAATTTATTAAGAACAGGTATGAAAGTTGATCTGAAGAATGACATGGATCAGTGTCTGTTCATTGTTGAAGGCCTCATGGTGACTTCAAGATGAAGAACAACAATAAAAGCGTTGTTCCATTGCTTGGTTTTTCCATGTATTTGTAGAGATTTTGTCTCATTTGCATTTACTCCATATCCCTTCATTGTTAATTGAAGAATATTCTGTAATTTTACCCCCACTTGAGGAGTAAGGGTTTTTGTGTCGCCTGCATTCACGCAGTGGCGACATATAGGGATCACTATCCGTCGTCTTGCGGCGTCGGCGTCACAAAAATTTGTGTCGCATTTTTCTCAGGAAAATGTGTATTGGAGCTTTTTGCAATTTGGCATGAATTGTCAGTATGGGGACCTATACTGTGTAACAGAGTTTCGGATCTCTTGCTTGCCCACTTCCTGTTTGATGGTACTTAGAATTTTTTGTTATTGTGCAGGCGACACAGGTCTTCCCTGGAAGACTTACTACTAAGTATTAGATAATGTTTCTGTCCTTTTGTCCGAAATTCAGTCTGATGTTTTTTGTCTTGAAAGACTCTGCTCTGCATGAAGGTATTTATTTGAAATTCTGTATGCTACTTTCTTGTAATGAGTTCTGTTTTGTAAATTGTTTTTGTTGCTTTAGGATATCAACTTCCTGTTAGATGGGACTTTGAAAATTTTGCACGAGTGGAGTTATGCTTGGCATGACAACTTTGTGTAACCTCATTTTTTCATTACATTAATGAAATACTAAGAAATTTTTACTTTATTTATATAACTTCACTTGGTTAGGTTATGCAGGAATTTTTTTTCTATTCAATGTTATTTATTATTTCACAGACCCAGTTTATATATTGATGGAATATGTCAAGGGTGGCAATTTACAGAGATATTTGAGACAATGTCGACCCAGTCAACAAGCTACAACAAGTGAAGAGATAACACCCCCAAGTGCTAAAGACTTAAAAATGATTGCCTTACAGATAGCTAGAGGGATGAGTCACTTGCATACTACTGGGGTAAGTTTAACGAAAAAAAAAAATGAATTTCATGGTTTTATGATACTTGTATTAATTTTACTTTATCACTAATTTGCTTGATTTTCAATTGTTCCCCAGCAACGATAATTCTATTATCACTGCACTGCGCTGATATGAACATATTATCGTCAATCTCTATGGAACGTTAACAACAGCATATTAATATCACGTCGCGTGACGTTTCGTAAAAAATAATCCCATCAAAAAAAGCGCTATATTTAACTAAAAATTACATGTTTAACCTAAAAAAAATATTTGAATTGAAAAAGAAACATATATCTGGTATATATCAATAACAAAATTAGCGATAAAAACACTATTAGTAATTTGTTTTGCTCGGATGGATTTCTCAGCTTGTATTGCATCTCGTGCTTTGCACTCGATGCAATACAAGCAGAGAATTCCATACTCGCAAAACAAATTACTAATAGTATATATATATTGTACTTTATTTTGAAAAATTGTGATATTTTCTTTGTCTTTTTGCTTCATTATAAATGGGTTGTTGTAAAATTTTAAATGTTGAAACAACTAAATAGTGGTTTGTAAAAATAACATTTTGGGATTCAAAGATAATACATACCACCTTTACATAAAACAATTTTCTGTAATTTACAATGGGATAATTTTTTTTGTAGATTATTCATCGAGATTTATCAGCTCGGAACATATTGATAACACCAGAACTGTCATGTAAGATTTGTGATTTTGGTCTCAGTAGAGATGTAGAAGGTTGTGATGTCTATGAAAGATCTTCAAAGGTAAATATTATATAACGAAGGAAGTATAACAAGGCTTTTTTTGCCCCTTAAATTAAAAAAATCACAAAAGTATTGTAGATAAATCAGTTATTTTCCACAAGATCTTTACAGACATTAATCTGTCAGATATCATTAATAATAAATTGAACGAGACTTACAGGTCCTATCAGAAGACTATTTTAACTGAGAAAAGTTTTGTTAACATCTTCCCATGTCAAGTGGAGGTCCATGTCCTTCACCACATACCCTGTTTGTAGGGAAGTACATGGACTTTGGAATATGAGATTATAGTGATTTCTCATGACACCTTTTAAAGTAACATCTCAAACTGTTTATGTTTTGATTAAAACTTTTCTGAATGTTTTATTGTAGGGACCACTTCCTATTCGTTGGATGGCCCCAGAGTCACTGAATGATCAATGTTTTACAAAGAAGAGTGATGTTTGGTCCTATGGTGTACTGCTGTGGGAAATAGTAACACTAGGTAACTATATACAGTAGAACTTCAATGGCTTAAACTGCAATAATTCGAACACCGTGGATGTCTAGAACACATTTTCTGGTCCCTTTGTCCAAGTTAAAAGATAGTTTGACCTCGATAGCTTGAACACCTGTCTCGCTCGAACTGTTTGCATCAGTCCCTTGGGTGTTTCAGGTCATCGAAGTTCAACTGTAGATGGATTATGGGGTATTTCTGTTGGAATTTGTTAAACTAGGTAATACAATAGTGAATGATTTTGGAATCTACCCAATAAGTAACCAGTGTATAGTTTGGGCATAATTTCTATTTTATAGGATAACTGATGCTAGGTATGAAGTATTTGCAAAATTATCTCAATGTTTGTACGGAAAAAATATAGTGCTTTAAGCAATCTATGTTTTATTTCTTAAGGTACTGTTGGCAATAAGCACAAGGGAAGAGCTAGTTGTTTTTGATTTGTTTTCCAATAAATTTAAGGTAATTTAAATCATGTTTTACAAACTGTGCCGAAGCTTTTGATGGAAATCTTCTCAATATACCATGATATTCTCTCATTAGGATGAGTTAAAAAAGTTGCATAATTACATTTATTGCCATATTTAATTTGGATTTTGTGTCATGTAAATTTAATTTGAATCCTTTATTTTTATGCCCCACCCATGAATGTGGAAGGGGCATATAATGTTACCCTTGTCCATCCTTCTGTACATCCATACATCCGGTTAAGTTTTGCGTTTAATTACTCTCTGAGAAACTGTAAGAGGTCAACAATAATAGAAGTCCAGTAGGTAGATAGTTGATTGAACTACAGAGTTAACTATAGGTAGTTTGACTCTTTGACCTACATTTCATGCTTGAGTGACTCTGGTTAAGTTTTGTGTTAAAGTCCATTTCTCAACAACTACACATTATAAGACAATGATGTTTCATCAAAGGAGTATGTACGGTAAGGGGTATATTTGGCCCCTAAAATTAAGACCCTTATATTTCATAAAATCATGTCTCAAAATACAATTCAGTATCAGTATATAATAGACTTCTACAGGTATTGCCCAAGTCTTTTTTGTTTGTAGATAAAAATGAACTCCAAAATT
>MJUU01046972.1:53125-67281 GCA_002080025.1 Modiolus philippinarum | reverse complement strand
CTGAGTAGTACATGGACTTGCTTGACCTTCTATATGTAGATAGAGCTTCAATGATGTTAGGTTTATACGTTAGTTTTGAGTAGTACATGGACTTGCTTATGTAGATAGAGCTTCAATGGTGTTAGGGTATATACGTTAGTTTTGAGTAGTACATGGACTTGCTTGACCTTCTATATGTAGATAGAGCTTCAATGATGTTAGGTATATACGTTAGTTTTGAGTAGTACATGACAGTCTGCTACATGTCTTGTCTGTGACCTCAATTTCACAGTCCAATGAACATGTTTAGTTTAGTTTCTCAGTAACTATTAGTGTTAAGTCAATAATATGTGGTACATCGGTTGGTATTGGATAGTATATGACAATCTGTCATATGCTTTTTGTCCATGGCTTAAATTTCATGGTTTGATGATCATGTTACGTTTTTCTGATTAGATCAGTTTCTCAGATACCATTTATGGTACAACTATGATATTTGGTATGTAGATTGGTCTCAAGAAGTACATGACATTCTGATTTATTATTTTTATGTGTGACCTCAATTTCATTGTCCAGTGAGCATGTTCAGTTTTCTTAGCATCTATTAGTGGTAGGTCAATGATATTTGGTATGTTGGTTGGTTTTGGGTAGTACATGACGGTCTGCCATATGACTATGCCTGTGACCTCAATTTCGTGGTCCAGTGATCATGTTAAGTTTCACATTTTCTATTAATGGTAGGTCAGTAATATTTGGTATGTGGGTTGGTCTTAGATGGAACATGACAGCCTGCTATTTGGCTTTTGTCCTTGACATTGCTATTTGGCTTTTGTCCTTGACCCTGCTATTTGGCTTTTGTCCTTGACCTTATTTTCACAGTCTAGTCCTAAGTCAGGAAATTTTTATTAAGCCTTTGTGTGTCTTGTCTGTTTTCTACTTTGTTTACTTTATGTCTATGAGAGTCTAGGATGGTGTTTATTTGGCTGAACTTGATGACTCTTTATTTAGAGGCCGACTCCAACCTGTGGTTGGGTGTGGTGTTTCCTCACCGTTCACTGAAGATCTTATGGTGGCTTTGAGTTGTTATTACTCCCCTTTGGGTCGTTCTCTCTTTGACACATTCCCTGTTTCCCTTTTTTTATTATAAGACTGCAAAAAATTTGAGGTCGTATAATGGTATGGCGCTGTCGTTGTCGTTCTGCGTCATCGTCGTCTGTAGACGCTTTTGTTTTTGTCAATAACTTAAGTTCAAGTTGGCCAATCCTTATGAAATTTTAACACAGTGTTCCTTGGCACAAAGGGAATATTTTACGAAAGGATATGGAGTATATATATGGAGATATGAAGGCTGGGAATGGATTTGGTTATTTTGGCCTCTCCCGTTTTAAAAAAAGGGGCCAAAAAGGGCAAAATTGGGTGTTTTCATATATTTGGCTGAAGAATATTCATTATATATTGGATTTTGATGGGATTTCTTTCAGTGTGTTCCTAAATAAATTTCCCATCAGTAGTATGCCAATGGATTTTACGTGGCATGTACCGTTCACGAGATAAATGTGGCCCGAAAGGGACGATTTTCAAAAATTTCATTTTATTTATTTTTGGTCCAATTTTGATGCAGTTTTTTGCAATTGATTATATTTGAAATTTTAACAACATGTGTCTTTTCCAAGCTATGAGGGGCCGAATGGGGATAAAATTTGCTAATTAGCAGATTACCTAAAATTTTCATTTTTTTCATCGGATTTCGATGGGATTTCTTTCTTTAGATTTCTCTTGATATGAGCTTTGAGAAGTATGTCAATGGATTTGGCATAGCTCTTACTACAAGGGGTCAAAAGCGCTGGAATTGAAATTTTCAGAATATGTAAAATCTATTATTGTTGTATTTGATTTTAATGGGATTCCTCTTATCATATGGTTAAAGTAGTATATTGACCAATTTGACATACCTCTTAACCATTTCCAATAAACAGTCAGGGGCATCACCAAAAACAGTTATAAATTTTATAACCATTTTCAGTTATTTTTGTTTTCAATAAGTAATGGAAAATGGTTATTTTTGAATTTCCTTTGATCTTTAAATCCTGACTGTGGCCATAATAAATTTTTCTCATTAGTGTTGGTATTTTTGTAAGGGTTAGAAGGTTACTAAATTTTTCTTAACAATTAAGAAGTCAAGCTGACAGGCGAGACTTCTTAATTGTTAAGAAAGATTTAGTAACCTTCTAACCCACTTAGAAGGTATGTTTTACTGGAGACTCCCTTTTATGTGACAAGGTGTTACTTTATGATCTTTTACAAATCAAAGACTATACGGTCAATATTTGTTAATCCACAAAGATACAGGAAGAAGACAGTGGGTGTAATTTATTGCTCATCAAACTTTTGTCAAAATGATACTGAAAATTTGTTTGATTTTAACAAAAAAACATTCGATGTGAACGGGTCAAATTTACTGTGGAGAATATCAAAGATAAATATTCTGAGAATATAATATTCAATATGATTATTCCGGGTATAGTATATAAATCGAAAAAACGTCGTAGTAATTAATTGTTTCCGAATTAATATCAAATTGTGATCAATGGATGGAAAATATACAGTTGTGTTGTGAAAAGTGAAAAAGTGAAAAGTTTCATCATAAAAATTGAAAATATAAAGTGAAGGAATGGAAATGTGAAACAAAATTACAGCTTCAATGTGAAAATTGAAATTTGGATGAAAATTACTCTTTCACTGAAAAAGAAAGTGAAAAAAAAAAAGAAAATTGAAATTTGGAAAAAATGGAGGTTTCATTTTTAAAAAGTGAAAATTGAAATTATCTCGTGGAATTAAATTTTGTAAGCAATAAAATTTTATGATGGATATTTTGTCACAACATTCCGTTTATTTATTTAGCAAATGACCCGTGACTAATCAGAATGATGCATTTCTGATCTCTAATGTGTTAAGTGTCTGTCTACTCTATTGTTCGGACTTGTATTAAGCAAGTTATTAAGATGGTCAGTAGACAGATTCTTAACACTTTAGAGATGGGAAATGCAGCATTCTGATTGGTCGAGAAGTAAAACATACCTTCTAACTTTGATAAATTAACATTTCCTTTATAATTTGAAACCATAACATCTGATACGCACCATCAGGAACATGGTATGCAAGTTGGTCAAAGTCAAGCCCCCAAGGGACTTTGAATGTCAATTAAATGCNTTCCCTGATTTCTCAGAAGTGTCTACCAAAAAAGTAATTATATATGAATTATTGAGAAGCAGTAACAACTATTATGAAATATATCTTCTCAACTTGAATATATTTCCTGTGTACATTATTGGCAAGATATTTTGGATCCCCAAAACCAGTAAAATATGTGGATAAAGGAAGCTGATGCAATGAATCAAGTGATTTATTGTATAAATGCTTTATTTAAGCAAATTAAGATATTTTTCTAATTTGCTTCTATAAGTATTAACAAATACAAAATCAATCAGTTATCATTTGAAATTTACACAAACNATGTGGTTTTGTTGTTCAAGTTTCTTGAATCAGAGCTTGTGGAAAATTTGACATGATGTAGAAGAAATAACCAATTTTAGTTATTTCCTCGATTTTTGAGAAGGGAGATAATTCAAAAATGGAAAAATCTAACCAATAAAGGTTATAAAATTTATAACTGTTTTTGATGATGCCCCTGACTGATATATATAAGGAATTATAAGGGCTAATTTTTATTTTCCTTAGTTTGTGTGCAGCTAATTACTTGGTCGACACTTTATTGTGTCCATTTAATTACTGTATCTAGCTCTTTACTGTGTCCTCAATCATTTTGAAATACACTTGTTAAAATTTCAGTGTTCGACATGCTGCAGTCGTATCATGCTGTGCTCGGCATAGCCCTTTATTTTATTTGTTTGGCTTTTCAGTATCTATTAGTGGTAGGTCAATGATATTTGGCATTTTGGTTTGTTTTTGGGTATTACATGACAGTCTATTATATTGCTTTTGTCAGTTACCCTAATTTCACAGTCTAGTCATGCTAGTGACCATGTGAAGTATTTCTGATTTATGTCAGTTTGAGTTTTCACATTGATTAAGTGACCAAGCAGGGTCCACACTTGTTGGGAAACAAGAGGTGGAAAGGCACTTACTAAAAAATATTTTTAGATTTTTGTTGCAGTTCTTTTCTTTAATTTTCTGAAAAAAAAAAATAAAACAAGATGTAAATGTATACAGTGCACCAATGTACTTGTAAAAACAACTGAAGACTTTTTCTTATATGACAATAAAGTATGATGTCCATGATTTATTTCTTCAGAAAGACGGCCAAATTTGTATAAACCGCAAATTTTGCATAATTTAAGATGTTTTGTTTTTGCTCAAAAATGAATTATGAAATTAATTGTTTATAATGCAACTTCGGTTTTTTAGTATTTTGAAATTCTAGAATTACCCTGAAGCTGGAATATGGCCATAGAGCCAACGCCAACCCTAACCCTTGCCACAACCTTAACCGTCCATGCCACTGCTGGTGGACCAGAGATTCACCAGCACAATAGTCAGACTTGTCTGACATGAAAAATTTACCTTGCATTTTACAGAAATTTACTTTTTATAAAAATTCTAACGACTTAAAAATACTGAGGCTTCATTGTGTGTATGGCACTTATCGGATGTCCTTCGTACTGGATCAAGCCTCCTTTTTTCGATATTTTTGGTAATGACTAAATGAGTACTTCTTTTTTGGATGATGGCTTTCCACATTATTTGATTCTAATACTGATAATGAGAGGTTACTCATTGAAACACATGTACATTATAATGAAATTTACTGTGTATAATGCAATTTGAGTATTTTAGTATTTTGAGATGTCTGACTTTACTAAATGTTCATTAAACATGTTAAAAATTGAGATTGATTAAATTTTTCAGGTTGAAGTCTCAAGATATAAAGATAACTATGGGAAAACAGAAATTACAATCAAATGAAGATCAAACATATGTTAAAAGAAAAAGTCAAAGACTGAAATTAAGATCTGTTTTGATGGTGAAATTAAAGGAAAGTAAAAATGATTTGAAAAGGGAGGTGAAGAAAACTGCTTTGATGAATAAAAGAAAGAACATAAAAAATCATTTGAAGTCAAAGAAGTCAAATAATAAACTGTTAAAGGAGTTGCATGACAAAAACATGGCTGTCAAATCATGTGAGTTTATAAATAGTGTTGAAGAAAATGGTAGCAGTTGTGAATCACAAGACAAAAACATTGCCGTAGAATCATGCCAGTCTGGAAATAATGTTGAAGAAAATTATAGCAGTTGTGAAGATGAACTTGTACAGGAATCACCAGACAAGATGGTTGAATCCAGTGACTCTATTAATAGTAATGAGGAAGATGCTATCAGTTCTGACGCATACAGATGCCAAATTTGCAATAAACAATGTAAAAGTAAGCAAGGCTATTCACAACATTTATCACGTATGCATAAAAATTATTGTCGGCAGTGTGATTCAGAGTTATCTTCAAATGAAAAGATGAGCGAACATCTTGCTACTCATAAAATAAGTATGGATGAAGAAACAAGAAGTTTTACCTGTACACTTTGTGACGAAAATTTTATATCGTTTCAATTATTGAAAAAACATGAGTCTTCTCATGACTTTACTGTATATGAATGTGACATTTGTCATAAACAACTAAAAACTCCTCAAACACTTCATCAACATAAAAATACCGTACATAGAGACCAGTCGGAGAAGAAATATCATTGTGAATATTGCGATAAAGCTTTCTGGAATAGGAGTGATATGAGGGTACATATTCGGATACACACGGACGATCGGCCTTATTTGTGTCATATCTGTTGTAAAAGATTTAGACATATAGGTCATTTACATAACCATAATAGAACATTACATGAAACTCATAGCTTTCTTTGTGAGATATGCGGCATAACATTCTCGACTCGAAAATCATATGTTACACATTGTCTGACGACTGGTCATAATAAAGACGTACAAGCACTAGCTAAGCCTCTCGACGACAGAACATTTCCCTGTGAGTATTGCTCAAAAGTTTTCAAAAGAAAAGCAGACAGGAAAATTCACTTACGTATTCACACCGGAGCTAAGCCGTTTCAGTGTGAAGATTGTGGCAGGTCTTTTCGTTGTTCTAATCATTTAAAGCAACATAGAGTTGTTCACACGGGAGCCAAACCATTCATCTGTACATATTGTGGTAAAGGCTTTAGTCAGCTGGCCAACGTTAACTGTCATATGAAAAAATGTGTCACTAAATGTGTATTTAATGTAGCAAAATCAAACATACCTTCCGATGAAAACCAGGAACCAAATGTGAAAATAACGTGTAGTCCTAATGAAAATAAAGAATTGGAAAAATCAGATGGAATAGCTGAATGCAGTCTTCCAAATGAAAGCGTGGTAGTTCCAGCTGTACCAATTAAAGAGCAAATAGATATTAATGCCATCTCCAGTACTGATATACATATTGCAGAGACAAAACAAGAGTTAGTGGTGAGTACTCTATACCATAATATACCAAGTATTGACACAGGTTAGAGAATTAGTGGTGAGTTATGCTATTCCCCAAAACACTGAGTACTGACACAGGATTGAGAGTTAGTGGTGAGCATTTTCAGGCTTTCCCCTTACCAAGATGGTGGCTAGCTGGAAAACTAGTTTAACATGGAATCCTCTGGGAAAACTCAAGATCTTTTCTTCTGAAGCCTGCTAAGCCTATAGACAGTCATGTTAGGCCACAATAGATAGGTTGTCCTCTGCAAAAAAGGTGGTTTCCATTCTATCCTAGATGGCCGCTAGTGGGAACATACAGTACAGCCAGAGACTTACATGTACCATGATTAATCACTGTGATAGACATTTCACTCTAAACATGCTAAATTTTTTTATGAATATATCTTTTTTCCTGCTTGATCTATCCACATAATTTCTTTTGCATATCAAATGGTAGAAAGTATCACTCTAAATGCAAAAGAAAGCATGTTGATAGATCAGACAGGAAATAAAATATACACATTTCACTAAGCAGAGTGATACTATCACAGTGATTTATCATGGTAAGTCTCTGGCTGTACTGTACAAAATGTAATTTAACATTGGAGCATATGGAGAAAAACATTTAAAATGTCTCCTTCTGAAACTGCTCAGTTATAGGGACAATAGTCTGTAGATGGTGACCTGCAAAACAGTATTTTTACAGGTTCACACTTTATCCAAAATGTCTGCCAGCAAGGAACATAGTTATATTCCCTACAAGCCAATGCAAGTTTAGTTTAAACTTTATTTATTTAACAACAATGACAGCACATATTACAAACACAATAACGAAAAAGTTGGATTGAGAAACAAGGCTAAGCCTTATGTTAATCTCTCTCCATCATGTCCATATATATATAAATTAAAATTGACAGACATTGTATTTGATAAAGTTGTAAATATAGAATGGTTTGTACACCACAACATGACAGTATTAGCACATGTGTTCGCCATTACTACAAGGTCCACTAAATATTATATAAGTATAAGCATTATCAACATGACAGTATGATAGTTATAGGGATACAATCAGAGTGTAGACAAGTCTAAATGAAGGAATGTTTACAGAAAATTTATAAATGTATTTATAAATGTATTTTGAAGGACACAGACAGGAATACATTTTCATTACTAATACAAACAACGTTCTCACTAGCAATTTCTAATACAATTAATAATAATAAAAATAGTTGTGCACGTTTGTGGGGTACTTAAGGTAGATCGACACTAATACATGGCACATTCAAATGGCACATTTGCGAAACACAAGTCGGATGTGGAATTGACTGGATTTTCAAGCTGGAATATTCCTGATTTGGCCTTTTCATTGTGATTGTGACATCATAATAGATTGACATAAACTTTCCCGCGAATTAGCTCCCTTTTACCATAAATATTGTATGTTTCGTAAACTATATAAAATATTTCTCTTAATCAAACAGTGACATATAGATTTTATTAGCTCAGCTTGTAGCTGAAATGTATACCTCTGAAATGTCAAAAAATAAAAGAAATCTATCTGATGTTTATTTCATATGAAAGCTAAACAATAAGCATGTTCTTACAGTTCCCTTTATATTCTTTGTAAATATTGCTGAAAAATACTGAATTTGGCCTGATTTTTAAAACCTGATTACAGGAAAATATGATTGGTGACATATCTTTTTTATTTTATTTTTTTAACAAATGGGCTAAGAACTACAAAATATCTTAAGGCCACCTCTTTTTAACATGTGTATTTGTTGGTCTGAGGTCGGGTCGGAGGCGGTAAAAAAAATTTAAAAAAAAAACGGATCTGTCAATTTTGCACCTACCTGCCAGACTGAAAAAACAGCTTGAAATTTAAATTTCAAAGAAGCAGGTTGGAAAATTACTAACAGAGAACTTTAAAGTGCTCACACAAATTTATCACCAGCACACATTAAGTTATCTGCCAGATTTTCCCATTCAAACCAATTCCACGGCAGACATGTTGTTTTTCTGGGGGAATTCTGGAGAAGGGGAAAGAAACCTCTGTTAATAGGCTAAATAGCGTTGATTTTCGGAACTCCTTTACTTTTTTCTTTTTCAATCAGGCAAGATGGTGGCGGCGGAAATAAAAAAAGGATTCAAAATCATTTTTATTTTTATTTCAATTTCTGGAAAAAAAGGGTCAGCGGATCCGTAAACCAACAAATAAAAAAAAATGTGGCCTAAAATAAAAAAAAATCTGTCTGATATTTTTATTAGGCTCGAACTACCTAAAGCAATCACCTTGTCCGTCTGTCCCCTTTTGTGTCCAGAGCAGAACTTTTGTACTGTATCACCTACATGTACGATATTATCAAGCTTGGTTTGGAGATTCATCATGCATGGGATATTTAGTCATAGTGACCTTAAGTTTACCTTTGACCTTAACAATACAAAACCATGTGCATTTTGTGTCCAGAGCCTTGCACCAATTATCAAACTTGGTATGTTCGAAGAGGATTTGTCACTGTGATCTTGATTTTGACCTTTGACCTTTATGAAAGTAGAACATAGCAACTAATTTATCTGATATGTTGATGCATCATGTGGAGGCAATGCGTCAAGTACCAAATGGAAGTAACTGTGACCTTGACTTTGACCTTTGACCTATATGACAGTAAAATCAAGTCCAATAGATGTCTGGAGCAAAACTTTTGTACCATAGCCACTAGGATTATCAAACTTGATATGTTGATGCATCATGTAAAGGTGATCTGTCACTTACCAAATTGACTGTTTACCTCTGATAGTACGCTCTTGTTCATTTTTTGTCCGGAGCCTGGTACATTGTATACAATTAAATGTAAAATCCTTTATATCAAGCGGTAGATATGACCAAATGGAAATTAAACTTGCACCATCAATCCTGACAGTCTTTATTTCTTTATGATTTACTTACCAATAACCATGTGGCTTAGGGTCAAAATTTCAAAAATAACATGCCCTTGTACTCAAATGCAGATGCTGGGAGCTGTTAGCCTGGCTTTGCCTACAGCTCTACTTAAATATTATCCACGTTCAGGGATGAACATTAATAATATTGACAAGGTGGCCGGCTGGGCCCCTGACTAACAGAATTCAGTAGTCAGCCAATAATTTTAGTAGCCCAGTACTGTATTATCAACCAAAATTGCAGGATATTTCAGTAGCCACCTGGGCTACTGAAATGTTAATAGCCCAGGTCAAATTTAAGGGGCCTTGGGCTGCTGGGCCCTGGCAATTTGCATCCCTACCATTTGAATCACATTTAAAGGTACTCTGAAATAACTACTGAACTAGGCAATTTAATTTGGAACCATAGTTTGTATAAATGAACAAAGACTGTCTGTTTTTGCCAGTGTCCAGGTGAGCCATTAGACTCTTGGGACATAGTCACATTTGGTCATTTTCTTTTATTTAAAATACTAGTACTTTGGTAATTGTTTATAAAATATTACAAATTAAACTCAATCAAAAATATAATGCTGGAAGTTTACCATTAATTTTTGTGAAATATATAATGTCAATGCTCTTTCTTGCATTATAATTTGATTATATGTTGTACGTCACATCAAAATGGAGGAAATTCTTTTTTTATTTCATTTCAGCTTTATTATGTTGCGGAAGCCGTAAATTCAAATGTCAATCAAGATGAATGTCCTGGTCCTGAAAATATTGCCATGGAAACAGAAGATAATTCTTCGCTAGAAAAGACAGCTGATGTTAAACAGACTATTATTATTGAAAATGTATTTGATGGGTCCATAGAGTGTATTCCAAATACACAAAATAGTGTGAGTCTTTCACAGGCTGGACAGGAAGTGGGGAAAGACAATCTTCCTACTCAAGTTTTCTCCCCTGGTAATGTGGAAACCACATCAGTAATTATACCAATCGTTGAAGTTGTGAAACGTGAGGTCAATGATGAAATGTTTGTAGAAGGTCAAGGTTATTCTAATTCAGTCAACACAACAAATGTTACCATGGCTACAGACAGTGTTCAAATCAATGGGGTTCATTTAGCAGTTCAAAATAATGACATTAAAGACATACCTCTAGAATTTTAACATAGTATAAACTCCTAAATAGGGAAGAGTATAATAAATTGTGAAAAAAAAAAACATGTTGAACTGACCAAATTATTTTATACAAAATGTTAACATCGTTGCTTAAGAAAAAAAAATATAATTGAAAATTTAAAAAAATTCATAAATTTCAACTATTGAAATTTTGAGAAGTGGGCCCAATAAAACTAGTTTAACCCCGCCGCAGCAGGTTTGCGCCTGTCCTAAGTCAGGAAATTTATTAAGCCTTTGTGTGTCTTGTCTGTTTTCTAGTTAGTTCACTTTATGTCTATCGNTATAAACTCCTAAATAGGGAGGAGTATAATTAAAAAAAAAAAAAAACATGTTAAACTGCCCAAATTATTTTATACAAAATGTTTACATCCTTGCTTAAGAAAAAAAAATATAATTGAAAGTTTAAAAAAATTCATAAATTTCAACTACTGAAATTTTGAGAAGTGATATAGTTTTGATTATGTTGATTGCAGAGCTGTCAATTTGGGTTCCAAGAGTGAGACAGAGGGCATGATTGGGAATAGCCACAACATCTTTTTCCAGGGATGCAAATTGATGCATTCTGAGAGCATTTCAAATGTTCATGGCAAGGAATTTGAAACCAAATTTTTCATCAAAAAGAAAAAAATGTTTAACTTCAGGGTCTTTGGTATAAAATGAACCGGTAGTATGAAAGAATGTGCAGAACTACCCTTTATTTCTTGTATTCTTAAAAAGGTCATTTTTGGATTTGAAATCTATTTTTCACGAAAATTTAAAAAGCGTGACATAGAAAGGGGTGAGCCTGAGAGGGTGATTTGGTGTTTTTTTGTGTCGCCTGCTGTAAGCAAAGTCGACACATAGGGATTACTATCCGTCGTCTTACCTCGTCGTCGGCGTCCTGCGTCGTCTTCTATCGATCCGATTTTTTTAGTGAAATAAGATGTAGAAATTAAAAACAAAAATAAAAGTGTTGATCTTTTGCTGGGGTTTACAATGTATTTGGAGAGGCGTTGTCTCATGTACATTTACTCCATATCCTTTCCTTGTTTAACGTGGGTCTTACTTATTGTGACTTACGGTGTCTACAGGGTATTCATTTCATTTTATAGAATTTTGTGAAATGTACTTGTACTTTGTAGAAACATAATTGTTTAATTTTTCAAAATATAAAATAAAATTTGTGGGTCGCTCTTCACCTGATTCATTTATGTGCAAAAACTGATTTGGAAATTTAAGATTTTACAAAGAAATGGTAAGGAAATGACTTTTTGAATGTATGAGTAGAAAACTAAAATATTCTGTGATAGATTTTGTTCAAACTTTGTCTATGAATCACTATATTGTTTAATTTTCATATAAAACTAAAAATTATGGGTCACCATTGAAATCAAAGAGATGAATTTTGAAACGTTATTGTATCTAGTGGAAATACTTGTATCAAATATTCCTTGTTATTAAGATATCAAAGAGTTGTCTCCCATATAACAGTTTTCCAATCTTACTGGGAAATTCATTTGGCATAAAATGCAAGGGGATTAAAAAGAAAACAAGTAACCATGGTACTTTTTTGTTTTAATTTTTTACATGTACATTATAATTAATAACTGATTTGGATAAATGAACCAAAATGGTGATCACTGGATTATGCTTGTTAGGTTATTTTATTATTTAGGGACTTTTCTGAATTTATTATGGTCATAAAAAGCAAAATATACCTGTGAAATTGATTTGAGCCTTTGATTTCCTCAAAATTTGCTACATAGGAAAAAGAAGGGAAACCGGGAATGTGTCAAAGAGACAACGACCCAAAGGGGAGTAATAACAACTCAAAGCCACCATAAGATCTTCAATGAACGGTGAGGAAACCCCACACCCAANGGCAGGTTGGAGTTGGCCCCTAAATAAAGAGTAATCAAGTTCAGCGAAATAAACATCATCCACATGCATTTTCTTAACAGGAGGACAAAAAAATTTCTTTCTTTTACATGTACAAGTAATTTTATTCTTCCATCAGATGAACATGTAATTTTTGTTATTCATATATTGATCATTTTGAAATATAAAATTGATGAGCCATTTAAATACTACACCTTATATAGCTATATTCATATTAAAGGTTCATATCAGTTCAACAGGACTAAAAATTTTAAAACATGGGCAATAACATTCCTGCCATGTATCCTTATTTGTGAGGATTATTTTCCCTTTGATACAACATCTTCATCCTTGCTTACCGAATTATTCATTGAATTGTAATGTCATGAAGTTCAAGGAGAAAATAAATCATAAAAAACAACAAAACCAACATAAATAGGGAAAGATTGAAGGTATGGATAAAGAAAAACAGGAAAGTGGAGATTTGAAGACCCTGTATAATTTCTATGGTATGCTTGGAGTTGTCTCCCATGTCAACCCCCTCTTTTCCATGAACATTTTAAAAGGCAGGTAAGAAGTACAGGGATAGGTATATACTTGTCCTTCCTTGAATTCTGTTTCACATTTCCATGACAACATTTGGTGGACTTCAGTAAATCCTATAATGTCATTGTATATCCTTAATTCACTTAATAAATGTGCATTGGATTTGCTATATTGTGAAACACTTGTCAATGTGGAATTTATTAATTTTTAACCTTGAATATTTTTTATGCAGTTTTACCCTTGCACGTACGTTGGTCCATCCGTACGTATGACGTCTGAAAATTTTCGTAAAGGATTTCTCGGCTTGTGTATGTACTTGGTCTGAAGTTTTAGTATAACAAGTTGTAACATGTCTCCCCTTTTCAAGTCTGTCAATCATCTACTTCCTTTTTGCTGATATATACAATGTATCTGGTGTCTGTGTCCCATGGACACATTTTCTTTTATTTAGTTATTTTTCAACCTGGAATGTTTTTCTTGTTGCTGTTTATAAGCTCCCTTTTCCCATAGACAATTTTCGTTTCTTTATGTATAAGGAGGGAAGCTTTATTACAAAAAGAAAACAAAATTAGTAATTCTATCATTACATAAAAATTGAAGTAACTAAAATATGAAAAGTTATGGAGTACTATTATATATGTTTAAACTCTATTTTATTGTATGGTTATTGGGGATGAAATTCATATTGTTAGTTTTATCTCTACATCAAAGAAATTTATTGAATATACCCATTTTTATAAATCCTGTCTTTTTATGTGGAATGACAACATGGATTTGCTATTATATAATACAAATATCGGCATATTGTTAATGCAGGATAATATCAATACACTTTGTATTCTATGTGTATTGGTTACATAACACTGACAAACCTTAAAATTATTTGTTTTTAGTAATAAAGATATTTTTATTTCTCTTTGTATGTTATATGATGAACATTAAAACCATCGAAATTTAATTGAGATTCAGAAAAATGGTTATTTTCTGGTTTATACAAATATTGAAAGCAATGTAATAAAATTTTATTGTTAAAGGTTTATAATTAATTGATAATCATTTAGAAGCACCACCTTCATCAATTTTAAACAGTTTATAATGGCCTAAAATAAATTATTGTTATTAATTCACCCCCCCCCCCC
>MJUU01046972.1:33080-53113 GCA_002080025.1 Modiolus philippinarum | reverse complement strand
AAAAAAAAAAAAAAGACATTCTTATCTGCAGGTCACTGGTAAATGCCAAAGGGAACTAAACCTTTTCAGTTGGTACATCTTGTCTGCTGGCATTTGTCAAACTTGTCCTACTAGTCATCTGGAATTTCATGTCTAGGAAAATATCTTGCCCACTGTCCTAAACTGCTTTAACGGGTTATTTTTTTTTCTTGATTTTTTTCTAAGATTATTATCCAATGAAATAATTGAAGTGCTCCAACAATGTTGGACAGAACCTGAACAAAACAGAACAAAAGGAAGGCATTACCTGCATCACTGCCAGCACCATTTCCCTTTTTATGTGCCTGTGACATTCAATTATCAAACAAACTAAGTCAGGCTTCAATACCTCTAGTTCTCAGAGAATTATATGATCTTCTAACCTTGATGAAATTAAATGCTGAAAAATGTCTAATTTTATGGTATTCATTGAGAACAGTAACTTCTAAAATAAGAATGGAATCTTCCTTGTATTCACTTAAAAAGAAGTTTGTATTAGTAATAACTTCACAGGGGATATTTTGGGGCAAATCATACATTTCACTGAGACACTTGTAGTAGGATATGCTTCCTGTTTTTTTCACATTTTGAAGATATTTTGTGAAAAAAAAAATTTATCTTTTGCTCACCATATTTAGGAAATTCAACCTCCCTGTGACTTTTATCTTCTAGTACACAATTTATTACTTAAAATCAGAAATTTTCACACCAAAATTTTCCCTCAGTTTTTTAAATAAATGTAGTTTCATGAGTCTTGAATTTGAGGTTGGTTGTCAAGCTATATGTACTAAATTGCCCAAATGTATCAAAATATTTACAACAATTTTATTTTCACATTTAATCTCATATTAATGGACAAATAATGAAAATCCCCAAAATAAAGAAGTATGGCCATTAAGGCGTGAATTTTTTTCCTATGTTGAGTAATTTTCAGAATATGCTTAAATGTTGTCGAAAATCGTTTAAGGTGGTCTCTTGTTTGTGTACTTGTTAGGAATAAAATTAATATATGCCACACTTGTACATTTTCTTACTTATACCTGGATATGGGATGCTGTCTCCTTGACATTTACCCCATTTCCTTTCTTTTTCATATTTATAAGCAATCGAACATGGCTGTAAACAGCCTTTTTGTCTCACCTGTGATGAATGTCGCGAAGGCGAGACATAGCGACCATAGATTCCATCGCCGTCGGGGTCCTCGTCAACATTTGGTTAACCCAAATGTTAAACTTTTTTTGAACTTCAATAACTTTCTGAAATCTTGCTCAATAGCAATGAATTTTTGACACAATTTTCAGTACAACTTCATTATTGAATATCCCAAGTATAGTTTTGAAAAAAAATAATTTCAATTTTTCCGTATTTTGCCATTTGTTGGACATAGTTTTTTTTTTTCAATAAATTTTTTTGGTTTCCATTATATCTCAACACCTACATGCCATAGACAGTTGATGATTGGTAGGTGGTTACATCGTCAGTAGTTACCAACATCCATTCCAGAATTATGTCACCTTGACCTATATTTTCCGCATCAATGAATTTGACTAAATTTTGCATTTTGGTCCATAATATCAACAAAGTTTAAACAAATTGGAACTTAGGAAATTTAATTTTGACATAGAATTGTTGCATGTAGTGTATAGATAAACAATAAACTTTCATGATTTTATTCCGGTTCCAACTTTGGTAAATATCCTGAAAATGTCCAAGACTTAACAATTTTTGAAATTTTTGAATACAATCAAATATTTTAGCAATTTCTCATACCAGACATAATTCGGAAATTAAGAATAAAAATATGGTTCCAATTTCGGTAAATTTCCTGAAACTCTCAAGGACAAGCAATTTTTGGGAAATCTTTTTAGCAACATTGCTTTTTGATTGAATCATAGTGAAAACAAATTTTTCAATGCTTAGATCATGTAGATTTCAAAAATTTTGATTCCAATTTGGTAAATTTCCTGATACTCTCAAACTGAGTCAAAGACGAGCAATTTTTTGAAATTCTTGTTAGCAACCATGCTTTTTTGGATGAATTTTTGTCAAAACTAATATTGCCAATTGTTAGATTTCAAAAATTTTCAGTAAATTTCCTGATACTCTCAAAGACCAGTTATTTCATAGAATTTTTAGTAACCACATCTTAATATAGGCCAAATTATAATGAAAGCGGAGTGATCAGGCGAGACACCAGGTTCCGCGGAACCTTTAGGAATTATTTGTCAATTTTAACCTTTTTACAGTGTTTGAGAAGATGGTACTACTCAAAGGACACGGAGAACCAAAACCAATTTTTTGCCGAGAACGTATAAATATTTGCCCTTCCAAATGGCGATTAGTTTATTTTGGTTCTGGATGTATACAACGAATTTTAATAAATACCTACTAAAATGGTCAAAATATGTCAAAATTGCATCCAAGTGGCAAGTTCAGTAGCGCTAGCTGAGTCTTTTATCTAAATGTACGAAAATGCAATTAAATTGATTTTGTTCAGATAGTGTACATAACAGATGATCTCTCAAAACAGTTTTTGAAAAGATTTAATGCATTTGCAAAATTTGTGTTCTGAAGGAAATAAATTCATGGGTAAATGGCCATACCTCTTTGCCATGGAAATTTTACTGTTTAAGGTATTTATTTATTATGTATTCTGTTTTAAGGATGTATCTTGTTAATTTTAAATGAAATGTACATATCCTTTCTATATACATTGTGTACTGGTATATTATTTTAGATTGTATTAAATTATAACAGTGTAACATATGCTGCTGGAGTATTTAATGATGGAATATTTATGTCTTTTTCAAAATAAAACAAAAATTAAGCTTTGCAGATTGAGTTACTTTCAAATAAGATTACTGTTACAATATTCACCATCTGCACCGTATCTCACCATAAATTACCTGCCAATACCCAGGGTGACCATTTAAGAAAGGCCAGTATTTGTCACTTTGGGACGGTTGTCTGTCCTTTTATCCATCATGTGATGTCCTAAACCTTTCACTGAAAGATCTTCACCTTTGTAACCACTAGGCCAATTTGATAACTTGATCACAATTAATGTTTAAAAAGTCTACACTCCATCCAAGATGGCCAAGATTGCTGCCAGCATGGAAGAAAGTCTAAAATTTTGAAAACACCTTCAAAGAGCTTCTCTTTTGAAACCACTGAGCCAAATGGAAGCAAACTTGTTGACAGTAGTCTTTAGAAATATGTCTAGAAAGTCAACATCTAATCCATGAAATGGTCACTAGCATGGAACATAGTAAACTTATGAGCTAAATATAAATAAAACATTAAAATATCTTCTGCAAAATTACAATAATCTTTGGGTTGTCCTCTTTATAAAGACATGTCTGAAAAGTAAGTTCCCAGAATGAAATAAAGTTGAATATTGGACCCTACCGAAAACATATTTAAAGATCTCTGTAACCACTGGGTCAAGTAGAACATAAATAACTTACAATCGTCTAAAGATGTCCCAGTCTTAAAGGTGTGCAGCAGTCTTGCACCTCATTGAAGCTTTATGCTATCCAGCAGGGAACATAGTTTAACATCAGAGTTTTATAATTTAAAGGTTTATTGACATAGTGAGACCCTTTAACATATGTTTAACTGTCAGCCTTGGTCCGGGATAGCAATATAGGCTCTTTAACACCTCTTGTTAAAATTCACATAAATGATTCATCTGTATGAGTTATAGCAATCATAGTCTATTAAATTGTCTGTCCATTAATATTGTAGATTTAAATCATCTACACTAAAACCGATGTGAAATGCATGCCAGATTTTCAAGATGGCATGAAGACGGTCCTGTAAGACAATGTAAGTGTGCAAATAGGAAAACGTCACTTGTTGATTATCTCCCCTGAAACTTCTCTAATACTACATTTTTTTTTTCATCCCCTGAAACCTCATCTGTCTTTTTACATAAATCAACTCCCCTGAAATATTTCTGAAATCATGTCTGTTGTTTTTTTTGCATGTTTATTGTCTTCTCTGTAACTGTAGCTTTTTAGAAACCACATCTCCTCTGAAACTTTCCACAAACCACATCTCCCCTGTAACTTTCCACAAACCACATCTCCCCTGAAACTTTCTACAAAACACATCTCCCCTGTAACTTTCCACAAACCACATCTCCCCTGTAACTTTCCACAAACCACATCTCCCCTGAAACTTTCCACAAACCACATCTCCCCTGAAACTTTCCACAAACCACATCTCCCCTGAAACTTTCCACAAACCACTTCTCCCCTGAAACTTTCCACAAACCACATCTCCCCTGAAACTTTCCACAAACCACATCTCCCTGTAACTTTCCACAAACCACATATCCCCTGTAACATTCCACAAAACACATCTCCCCTGTAACTTTCCACAAACCACATCTCCCCTGTAACTTTCCACAAACCACATCTCCTCTGTACCTTTCCACAAACCACATCTCCCCTGTAACTTTCCACAAACCACATCTCCGCTGTCACTTTCCACAAACCACATATCCCCTGTTACATTCCACAAACCACATCTCCCCTGAAACTTTCCACAAACCACATCTCCCCTGTAACTTTCCACAAACCACATCTCCCCTGTAACTTTCCACAAACCACACCTCCCCTGAAACTTTCCACAAACCACATCTCCCCTGTATCTTTCCACAAACCACTTCTCCCCTGTAACTTTCCATAAACCACATCTCCCCTGTAACTTTCCACAAACTTTCCACAAACCACATCTCCCCTGTAACTTTCCACAAACCACACCTCCCCTGTAACTACAGTAACATGCAAGGATATAGATGCCAAATCTGTCAAGTGTTTTGTGATGAACGAAATGGACCTCAAAAATGGACATGAAAAGACATGAATTTAGCACTGTTCGACAATCAGCAAAGATTTATGCTCAGACCAGTACGAGGGGCCGTCTTGAACTTACTATGAGTTATGAAAAAAGCTTATTGTTGAAGGCCTCGTGGTGACTTAAAGATGAAGAAAAACAATAAAAGCATTGTTCCTTTGCTTGTTTTTCCATGTACTTGTAGAGACTTAAGCTCGTGTGCATTTACTCCATATCCTTTTATTCACCTCAAACACTTGACTTGGGAAGATGAATCTCTAATGGTAAAAGTATATTTAATTGCCTGATGGTGTTAATGAAGTTCTCCTGTTCCCGATGAGTTGAACTAGGCCATGTGAGCTTTTGCCATCACTCGGCGTCCGTCCGTCGTCCGTCCGTCCGTTAACTTTTATTCAAAGATCTTATCTCTGAAACTACTGGGCCAATACTAACCAAACTAACTTGGCCTGAATCATCACCAGGGTATGCTCTTTCAAGCTTGTGATTTTTATGTCCGTAGACCAAACAACATGGCTGCTGTTACTAAAAATAGAACATAGGGGGTAAATTGCTGTTTTTTGCAAATTACTCGAAAACCATTACAGATATCAAAATTCTGACATGGGATAAAAATGATCAGCATGATGAGATCTACCTGCCCTGCAATTTTGGAGATTCCTCTGAAACTACCAAGCCAATTTGAACCAAACTTGGTCACAATAGTCCTTGGGTGGTCTCCTTTAAAGTTTGTGATTTTCAGTTTGTACCTCATCCAAGAATGAAAATGTAACATCTGCTGAACTGATTTATAGTATGAATGGGTGGTCTATAGGTGACAATGAACTAAAACCAGTGACCAGGTGAGCAATACAGGCTCATGTGAGCCTCTAGTTGATTATTGCACAATACCTCATCTTTATTTATTAACTTCTGGTTTTAAATTTATACATTACTGTTCTTATTCTTTTTATCATATCTATATTTATAAATCTGGCTAAGCGATATTGCAATACCAATCCCATCATCCTCTACAAACCTGTTCCCAGTACCACCTATAGTAAATGTTTATAATACTTTTCAACTTCCACAAGGAAACAGAAAAACTAAACCCCGTCCGTTTTATCAAGACGAAACTGGACGCCATTTTAATTTCGAGAATCTGAAATTCCTATTGTTTAATAGTCTTCTGTGCATGCGTTCTCCTCACTGTACAAGCGTACTCCTCATTTCTCCCCAAGAACTATATATATAGCTAGGCTATTCCATAGCCAAGCTAATAAACTGTTTGTACAAAATGATCAGCATGGCAAGAAATCTACCCGCCCTGCAATTTTGAAGAAAAGATCCGAAACCCAATCTTGGAATTATTGCCCCTTTTCCATAAAATTTTCTCAATTTTAAGAAGATATTTTATTTTTTATTGGAAAAATTATTAGAGAATGAAGTCAACTTCGAATTGCAAAGAAATGTCCAGCATACCAAGCTCTACCTTCCTAGAAATTTTGAAGAAAATCTGAATACCTATGTAAGAGCTATTTCCCTTTATTTGTCAAAATTTCATAGATTTATACATTTTATCTTATATTTTAAAAACAATTGTAGATAGATAATGATTTTGAATGGCAAGTGTTCAGCTTATCAAGAACTACAATTTCTACATACGTTCCAACAGGTTCGCATCTCATCCAAGATGGCCCCCACCGGGGGACATAGTTTGTAAATTATTACTGCTTGAAAACTTTTATACACCAAGTTAATATCAATTGGGCATGATAGCATGATGGTCATCAAACAAATGTAGGATTTTAGAACCGATCATAAATCCAGATATCCCTGTCTGATTTTAAATGAATTTTAGCTCGCCTGGCTATGCAAGGGTGATTTTTTGCCATCACTTGGCGTCTTTCGTCCGTCCGTCCGGCGAAAATTTTTCATTCAAAGATCTCCTCTGAAACCATTGTGTCAATTGGAACCAGATTTGGTCAAAATAGTCCTTGGGTGGTCCTCTTTATAAATTATCATCCAAGATGGCCGCAAGCGGGGAAGATAGTTCTAACATTGAACCCTATGGGAAAAGACATTAAAGATCTTTTCTCAGAAACTACAAGTTCAATTAGAACCAAAATTAGTCACAATGGTCCTTAGATGGTTTCTTCTAAAAAAAAGCCGGATATCCGACAGATCCGTACCTCATCCAAGATGGTCGCCAGCAGGGAACATAGTTTTAACATTGGACCCTATGGATTAATACATTCAAATATTCAAATACTTCTTCTTAGAAACTACTTAACCAATTTAAACCAAACTAAGCCACAAAGATCCTTTGATGGTCCCTTCCAAAAAAGGTATCCAGCAGGTCCGTACCTCAACCAAGATGGCTGTCAGCGGGGTTCATAGTTTCAACATTGGACCCTATGGAAAATAGTTTCAAAGATCTCCTTCTCAAAAAGTACAAATCCGATTTACACCAAACTTAGCCATAATAGTTCTTAGATGATCCCATTCAAAAAAGGTATCTGACAGGTCCGTACCTCATCCAAGATGGCTGCAAGCGGGGAAAAACATTGGACCCTTTGAATTTTAACAGGAACATCTGTCCAAATTTTTATTTATTTGCATTGTGGTCAGATATGGATTGTAATAGATGGAGCTCTCAGTTGCCATTGAAACCAGACCAGAAAACTGAAACTTAAGAAAAAAAGTATTCTGCTTGACATTTTACTTGTGGTTTCAGCACTATGTATAAACTAGATTACAAGGGGAACGAACCCCTTCCCATTTTTTGGATTAGTGTCTATCCAAAGGATAGAATTCTATCCTATGTTACGACCCTGGGTGACCAACCTCACGCAATCAAACATTAGTGATCATACCCATGCTAAAAGAATCCTTTTCAGGAAACCTCGTACACATCTTTCTGATCTCATAAAAACTCTGACACTCAATAGTCTATTTTCATTGAACATTAATTTGATTGCCCGANTCCGAGGTCCGCGTTCGGTATACATCTACAATGGCCGACTCAAAACAAAATACTGAAGAAGTCGTACATCGGTAAATACAAAGTATTACCTGGAAACAGTTGTCAAGGTGCATATTCCGAAACAGACGATATTTTGCAACAATCGGGGTTGGAATTGACTAAATTCGAAATAGGATCAGGCAATGGTGTTGATCTGTTGATTGCCGTACGTCCAACAATGTTCAGTCCGGGTTGTTGCGTGTTAATTGCCGTTGATCAGAGTTTGGTCAAACAAAAATTGAGATAATGTCATTTGAGTATTTACAATGCATAACAGTCATTTTTCAATTGCATGAGAATGTATATCATAGCGCGAATTGAGATGCATTGTTGCACAAAGAACTTGGCACAGATCATCATTTTCATGTCTTCGTGTGTTTCTTGATAAAGAGCAGGGTATTGCTGCTCATGTCTTGTCAGCTTTTGCGTCTTGTCAACATTCACAAACCTTTCATTCAGGTCTCTTCTTTAGAATTAAATTTCAAACTGTACTTCATCAAGATGGTGCTGTCATTGTTTAGTCTATGTTGAGTGTACAGCAGGGAACCCATAATAGGATTCTGGTATAAAATCAAAATCCTTTGAATATTTGTCTCTAATGGTTTGATTGCCATTGATTGGCTGGTGTGATCAAATGAAGATGGCCACCAGTAAATAATTGCTGACGGTCAGAAAGGCATGTTAATTTTCTTGATGAGCAAAACATGGGTTTTGTACCTTTCTTGGTTTTGATATCATCATTATAATTAGACCCATAGAAAAAAAATGAGTAATTATGCACGACATAGACAGGCAATTATTCATATCATACATGGACACTATTGGACAGTGTACATAAAATTTCAATAGATTAGATACTGATCATTGCCATCATAGACACTAATCCACCAGTCCCTTTGGGACTTTGATTTTTGTAAAAGGGGGGACTGAATGTTTTTATTTCAGCAATATTTATTACCTTGATTATAAGGGGAAGCCCTGTCCAAATTTTTTAAGGGTGTTCTGTTATGTGCTGAAATGGATGGAGGAGCTTTCAGTTGTCATGGGAACTAAACAAGAAAACTAAAATTGTAGAAAAAAAAAAAAGTATTCTGCTAAATTTTATGTTATGTAAACACTAGTTAATAAGGAGAACCCTGCCAAAATTATTTTTGAAAGGGGTATGTAATGTTTTGATTTTGGCAATAATTATTACCTAAATTATAAGGGAAACCCCTGCCCAAGTTATTTTTGAAAGGTGGTCTGAAATTGGTTGAAATAGATAACGCATTCAAATACATTTAAAGATCCTTTATGAAATAACTTGGCAAATTTGAAAACAATGGTATATTGATGGTACCTTCCAATAAAGGTATCCGGGAGGAGGGCACCTCATCCAATATGGCTGCCAGCATTAAGATAGTTTATACTGGATGCAATTAAAAGAAATAGGTCTCTGAAACTACTAATCCCATAAGAATTAAACTTGATCAAAAAAGTCCCTTCAAATATACATTTCATTAAATCCAAGGTGTCCTCCAGCAGGGAACATAGTTTAACATTGGACCCTATTAGAAATGACTTTTGTGTCAACCATGGTCCAGGTTAGCGATACAGGCTCTTGAGAGCCTCTTGTATTAAGATAAGTTCTCAAGTTGAAGTTTTCGTCTATGCAGACAGTGAAATAGTGTTCAGTAAGACGTTTCTATGGTAAAATTTTAGAAACAATGAAACCGTACCTTGTTGAGGACTTCTCAATATCTTGCCAAAAGCTTTTAGAAGGAGACAACGAAAAAAAAATGTATATCACAATTACCATGATTATTTTGACACAGATCGGCAACTATACGCTGTCGTTGGCACTAAATTCCAACCCTTGGATAGGAACAAAAGACCGTATGTACATTTAGCAGTTTGAAAGACCTCTTCATCAAAAATATTCAAATGAAGGGTGGAATCCTGGTCCGAGAGGTCAACTTTTGGAGTTCCAAGTGTGACCAGTATATTATTTAATTTGTACCTCATGCATTTTTTATATTATTGAAAAAAATATATGTACGTGAGGAGACTTCATCTAGATAACTAACATGTCCCTTTCTCCAAGATTTCACAAGTTGCTTAACTTTGTCTGATCATTTCTGCATGTTTTTGAGCAAAATAGATAGTTTAAACGATTAGACCTATGTCTGTATGTCATCCAAATTTTTGTTGGATATTTCAGATATATACGTAGTATATACTACAAAACGTAGTAGTCAGCAACTTGTTGCCATACAGACACAACTGACGAATTATTAGTATAATGATTGTTTTCAAATTTCAACGAACCAATGATATTGCTTTATAAATATTTTAGCCAATCAGAACAATATGTTGTAACCGCTGTTCCACAATGCATAAGATTCTGAAACAGCAACAGCAAAACCACAGGCACTAAACACCACAGAAGTTTGATATTTTATCGATATTTCATATCAAGTTGAGATACGAAGCCCCGCACATTAAAGCTACACGAACGTATATACTCAACTTGAAATGAAATAATTAATAAATATTCTTAATTCTTAATTCATACCTATTAACCTTTGGTAGCTGCTATGAGGTAGATCTCCCTCATACCAGCCCATCTAAGTGGGAGATTTTACGTAACGAGCTTTTTTCAACAAAAAATTGCATTTATAAATGAAGAAAAGAGAATATGGAATGGAAGAAATCATTTATATAAGCTGTTAGATAAATTTCTAGAATCAAAATTCTACGATGATTTTAAAATTATGCATCATATTTCGTAATTTTGTCAAGAAAGCAAAAATTTGGGAATACTGTTAAAAATGACCTTATTTTGTCTATGAGGGAGGTTTAGGGGAGAAAAGCAGTAAGGGGGAGATTTTGATCTCCCTCGAGGGAGATCCATTCAAAGGGGAGATTAATCTTGTAAGAGGGAGTCTCCCCCTTAAAGGGGGAGGGTTAAAGGTATGTTAATAAAATTTCCCAAATTCCTGTAAAGTGTGTTAATCATAGCAACTGAGCCATTTCCGGGAACTGGCCGAGATTGTGTGATTGAAAAATCACTAGGATGTTCCAAAAATCATTTTCCTTTCTGATTTATTGTTGTTTTATTGGACTGGATAAATAATGATATGGACGGAATGATTCATATACATATACAATACAGATTTTGGCCTACAAAACAAACTCGTTCATGTATTCGTCCAGATTAAAGTCTATGTCTTGTATAGCTTCCACCACTAGTGGGATAACACATACTAATCCACGAAACAATGACTGCTCCCTTGGCAGAATCTTCCGTGCCCATACCGGATGTATGACTTGTCTAAGTGGTGCGTCTGGCTTGAGAAGGTCCATACCCTTTTTCCATTTTTTGTGAATACTTTCCTTCAGATCCTGTTGTTTTTTATTTTCACAAATAGAATGTACTTGTAGGAGGGGTATATATAGTTGGGAATAAGCGTCAGTCAGAGTAGTCCTCATTTTACCAAACATGTCTATGAATTTATCAACAATAGCTGTGTTTTTGACACGGGAAGTTCCTTTTGCCATCTTATAGTTAGTTTCAAATTCTTTTATAGTTTTAAGTTCTAATACAGTTTGTGGAAGTAACTGTTTCATTGTAAGAGCAAATTCTCCTAAAGATAGTTCAATATCTTCTTCAATGTCTTTCAATGTTTGTACAGTATCTGTGAATGATTTCTGCCTCTCCATAATCCTGTGTACCAATTGTTTGTCAACATCTGTAAAATATAGTTGTATTATATAACTAATGTAGGGATATGGAGTAAATGCACTTGGGACAAAGTCTTTACAAACGCATGGAAAACCAAGCAACGGAGCAGCGCTTTTATTATTATTGTTCTTTATCTTGAAGTCACTATGAGGCCTTCAACAATGAGCACCGGTTTGAGCGGAATTCACTGCTTGATGTCGAGCAACGCTACATCAATGTTTTCTGACTCATGGATGCGGGATCATCACTGCTGTCATCCGTTGCCCGACAAACATATTTGTTCATTGGTTATAAAAAATAAGGTATGCTTAGATTTATGCAAAATGCAACTGAAATATACACCATTTCTTCAGTTACTTGTAATATACTCGTGCATTTAAATCTTGTGAAATATGCACACCTCTAGTTTTAATATCGACTCATTTTTCTACTCGGTAACCCTTCTACAATCACTAGATAGACATTATAACATTTTGGACCTTGTTATGTATTGATCAAAGATGACTCATTTTTCTACTCTGTAAATCATTTAGTTATTTGTTACCACTGGGTCGATGCCTCTGCTGGTGGACTGTTAGTCCCCGAGGGTATTCACCAGCCCAGTAGTCAGTACTTCTGTGCCGACCCGAAAGCCGATTCTATTTGAAACCTTGCAATATCTAAATGTTGGAAAATTTGGTTGAAAACTAAGGAGTATCTCCCTCATGCATATATATAGCTCTGTCCTTGGCTGATTTTGGCTTTACATTTAGATCATATTGGTTATTTGTTCTCTACCATTTTTAAAACATCTTCGAGTTTATGGTCTACCAAACGTTTAGATTTTATCTGCACTGAAGAGACATAAGTTGTCGAAATGCGCATCTGCAGAAAATAAATTCACAGTAACTTCGGTGTTTAGTTATTTCTTACCCTTCCGGAGCACCTGATGATACCCCAGTTTTTGTAGGGGTTCACACTGTTAGTGCTTTAGTTTTGTGGCGTTCTTGTTCATTTTTGTTTGTTTTCTCTTTTTTATGCTGTCTCAATTCGTGTTTGATATGATTTGCTATGATTTTGGATTTTTTATTTTGAAATTCCCCCTTTTATTATTTTTTTGATTTTGATTTTTGCATCGGTATTCGTTTGCCGATGTATTCTGTATTTATTGAACTCGCATTGTAACCTTTTAGCCCTTGCTCAATGAGCATAAATCTGGTTTTAATATCAAGATGACTCATTTTTCTTCTCAATATTGTACTCAAATTGTAACGTTCTAGACTGTTTAAATGTGCACTTCTTTTAATCGTCTTCTACCTTTCAGTAGCAATTGCTGTTGACATAACAGCAATGGAAGAGGTAGTTTGGCATGTTATAAAACCGGTTTAACCCACTATTTCTTTTAAATGTCTTAACCAAGTCGGGACCATTGCGGTCGACAATTTCCAGTTGATTTGTCTTTTTGTCTCGTGGACTTCGACTCTTGACAACTCTGTTCGGTAATTTTGTTATTTCCCCCCAAAGGTGTCAAGACGAAATGTTTCTCTACTCAGTACTCTACTGTACATACATCTGTTTTTAATATTAACAGGACTCATTTTTCTGCTCATGCGAGTAATAACAAAATTACTGAATATAATTGTCAAAAGCCGAAATTCAAAGGGCACTGAATTGGAGTAATTTAAGATTTTGTTATATATATATTTGATAAAGACGACTCATTTTGTCTGCTCCCTTTGTCTACTCCCTTTGTCTACTCCATAACTCATTTCTACAGTTATGGACTCAGACCGTAACATTTTGGACCTTGTTATATACATACCTCTTGTTTTTATATCTAGACGACTCATTTTTCTACTCAGTAACTCCTTTTTACAATCATTGTACTGAGATGGTAACATTTTAGATCTAAGTACAATTTTAGTTGTTTTGGTTTTCTTTAACACGGCCTGGTTAATGATGACTTCCTGGAATGTGGCATTTAGCTTCCCTCTCTCATGTAAATCCCAAAGTCTGTCCAGAGAATCCTCGTCATCGAATCCAACCGCCATTACAATTCCTGTATACGAAAACATTTAATTATACTACATCGTAGGAGAAGCCACCCCTGGTGAAAACTTGTCTCCAGGGATCACTGTTAGTAATTAACAATGAGGGATATCGAGAAAATGCACCTGAGACAAAGTCTCTACAAATGTATGGTAAACAGATGGATCAACGATTTCATTGTTGTTTTTCATCTTGGGGGCACCATGAGGCCCTCAATAATGAGCTTTGCTCATACTTCATAAAAAGTCCAAGACGGTCCCTAGCACCGGTTTGAGCGGAATCCATTGCTAACTGTCGAACAATGTCGAACAACCATTCATTAATGACAATACTTCATAATAAGAGAAATCATGCTTACTAAACAAACTGTCTAAAAAATCACTATCAATAATCACTTTTGACGGACCAGCCTCACTGAAACATACCCATTTGCAAATGTACAAGTAAGCCATTAAGCACTGTCCCTTGGTGCCGTTTGCAGACGAGTTACCTCACTGCTATCTCGCTTGCATTGGACACGATGATGGCGACCTAGGCTTGCAGCCTACATACCGCTTACATATGTATATAATCGAAAAATATTTTATAAGGCATAAGGAAGACAGAAAAATATTATACATGTTAATAATTATCATCATAATATTAATAAATGCATATATATTAATTTGCAGAAACCTGGCCATGGTTGCACCTGAGTGCACTCATTATTATTTGTTGATTTATACACATGAGCATGTATATTGTCATGTTAAATTGTATTCTGTTTTACTTTATTTCTTTGTATGTATTTTTGAATTATGCCCCTTGAGGGCCCATTCTAATGGTCAATAAAACATTCTTCTCCCTCTTCTATAAGTTTTGAAGGAATAAGTAAAACATAACACCAAAACTTAAAAAACATAAAATAAAATACCCACTCTCCTAGGTAAAAAAAATTCTATAGATTACCGTTAGGGACATCGGTAGGACTCAAAACATGTCTTTAGGCTCTTTAAGGTAACCTTTAGTCAAGTATGTATTGAGAGATCCCACCAGCAAAACCGAGCGAGGTTACCCTTAGAATAATTATTCCGTTCAAACTGTTACAAGAGGCCGTCATGAACTTACTATGAGGTATGAGCAAAGGTCATTGTTTAAGGCTTCATTGGGACTTCAAGATGAAGAACAATAATAAAAGCGTAGTTCCATTGCTTTGTTTTTACCGTGCATTTGCAGAGACTTTGCCTCATGTGCATTTACATGTACATTTACTCAATATCCTTTCATTATTAACTTGAGAGACTTTAAAGACCTTCCAAGCGAAACCTGTGGACCACCCAAGTAATTACCTTTCTGAGCAACCAGAAAAACCCCTGTCTAAATGACTTCTACAAGCAAAACTTGCCTTGAAAACAACCCATTACAAAAAACTGTATTTTTTAAAATTTTTTTGATAAACTTGTTATGAGACCTACCTTTGCAAAACGTTCCGCGAATTCATCTAAGCAAAAAAAACTTCTTTACGCCCATAAACATGTATGCCATTCCATAGCTGTCGAGGTCTTACGCTAGGTAGGATAAGCCTATAGATACCATTTTTGAAAGAAAGGGTGATATTGATGCTTGTTTAGGGTATTTTGGGATATGGGCTGTTTGAGACAAAACCTAGATGGCTATGTGGTTTTTTTTTACTATGGGAAATAGAATATTCAATATTTATTAGTATATATTTGATTTTCAAAGGGATATTTTATTCTAGACTTCATTATTGGGACGTCCAGATATTTGTCATTCGCCACAGCTACGTATAACATAACCTGACTAGTTTTATGAGTCCCAGACCACAATAACTGCACCAAACTTGCCAAGTTTGAACCGATTTCTCCTTTTTATCTGAGATTGTCTCTTGTATTAGCTAGCCATAAACAGGAAATGTTTTGAAGGACATACGGCGTTTATTTTCAAATAAGATTTGAATCGTTTTCCGACAACTACATTCCCGCCCTTATTAAACAATTGCATGATGGATTATTTAGATATAAAATTAGCTTTATTGTTCTTTGATAGGTTATCTGACATTAATGAACAGATTTGTTCAGAGATATTGATAAATGTTTTGTTTAAAAGTTCAATTAAGTATTAGGAATCATACAGAACAAGGTAACGCCATCGTTTTGATCCAGATCTGTATTGAACCATTATCGCGGAATGGTAAAGAAATATACACCCACAGCCACTTCTTACCCCACGCCTTCAGGCCAAGTTACTGCCCAAATTCGCTATTTAGTTAACGCCATAATATCTTATTTAAAGTCTCCATTTTTCTTCTACACAAAACTGAGACAAAAATGGTCGAAATGTGCATGTTAATGCTGTTTTGGTCCTTCTTTCAATACATGTATAGCAAATAGTTTCAGAACTTGTTGATTTAATAATTCATTTCAAAAATCTGCCCATTTTTCGACCGGCTCTGGTCCTATTGCCATACCTGGACCCGCTAGCAATACAAACTATAAGCTCCCGTTCCTACCCTCAATGATTTCTACCCATTTGTTTGATTGATCACTTCCACCCATGATAAAATCAATTAATATTTGCAATTCATTTTCTAAAACTGTTAATAATAATGATTTCCATTATTTTCTGCCACTAAATTTGAGATTGATAAATATAGTTCTCACACTAACAGATTCATATCAAACTTATAGATTAGGACAATTGCAGAAAATTAACATGATAAAAATCGTTTTTCTTAACAGCTTCCATAATGAATTTATCAATTTGCTTTATCAACAATCTTATAAAATTAGTGTTATTATGTTAGCTATTGTTTATGGCTATTGGAACCAAATGAACTTGAATTCATAATTTCACTGCTGCTTTAGGGGGACCCGGGGATTTTAAAGCCGGGAATTTTTCGCAGAAAGTAACTGTCATGGATACAGAATACGATGTCTTGTTTCAGTCAAATGTGAAAAAGAAAGTTGTTTGAACTGCTATGCGAGTGGACCATTCCCCGCGGTACATTCTCTCTGTCACTCGGAAAAATAGTAGCATAATCGTTAAAAAAATTACAAAAAAACCCAAAAAAACTAAAAACAAAAAAAAACAACAACAAAAAAAGAAACGATTTACTAGTAATTAGTTCATCCCCTCTGATAAAAAGTGAAACAAATCTTATAAAATAAAATAAAATGTTTTCTTGGAACACGGGTACCCGCGCCAAATGGCTATAATGGAAAAATCAGAGTAATCGGTAAACAAGAGAAGCTGAGTAACGGACTTTAAAAGGGGAACCATGGTTCAACCCATCATACCGAAGCTTCAGAACAAATATCAAATCATTCCATTACTGCGTACACACACTGAGAAATCCTTGACAAAAATGTTCAAACGTACGTTCGGACAAGGAAAAAACTTACGACGGGGCATAAAAAGAATTTGATAAATAAAAGTTCAAAATGTTCATACCTCTTGTGAAGCCTTCTATATAAGCACCATGAAAGAATCCTTTCTTTTCTAAATCTTCTCTGATCTTCACCACATCTGACGACACTAAATGGTCGTACAATTTGTCCGTTAATTCCATAAAATAAAATCGTTCTGATCCATACGACTTAGGATTTTCTGCTTTGGCATCATATATTGTCATGTAAATTCCTATTTCACCTAAAATCAGAAATGGAGAAAACATTTATCGTGATATTGAAATTTTGTGCTTCGAGTTACATGCATATGGATTATGGTCGCCACATATACATACATGTAAGTCGTGTAATAAAAGCCTTCGTAGGTTAGTGTAGTTTATAATCAAAGTTTTCATTGGAGTTTTGCACAGTCATAAAAACTGCAAAAGTCCGAAGAAAACGCTGAATTTCCCCTTATTTCTATCCAGTTTTCACATTCCCTGAACGGTGGTGAAACATTTGTTCTCCTCTCTAGAGAGGAGAACAAGTTTCGTGACATTTCCCGCCAAATTTATTCGGAATACAATCCTCGGTGTTTTTCATCAATTCATTAGAGAAACAGTCTCCACAACTTTAACACGTTTATTATGAAATTTCTCACATCTCGTTAAATAAATTTTCAAATGTTACATTTGCAAAATTTATTTAACTCGATGTGAGAAATTTCATAATCAACTAGTTCTCGTTATGGAAACTATATATAAAAGACATGAATGATCATGAATCTACCAAGGCTTACACTATTGGAGAACAAATACATGAGCATAAAAGGTATGGACACCAAATTTTACCGACACTGTGGACTAGTTTGAAAGAACCGGAAGCAGGGGTTTATAAGCTGTTTAACACCCTGTATACACCTTTTACAAAGTTCCATTTTTTTTAGTTTTTTTATCACCGGCATCGATAAATTTTTAGCTTACCTTGGCGTCTTGCAATGACGGGCTGATGGGCTTTTGTCGTGGTTATTCACTCTGAGATTTCTCTCACGAGGCCAATTACAACCAAACGTACAGTCGTGATAGTCTATTTATTCATTGTATTTTGTATTGTCCTTTGCTTTTTAGGAAATAAAACTCATTTATAATCGTTAGCTGCTCTCCTTCAAACCTTGTTTCCGTTAAGTCCGCATCCCACCAAAAACGGGCATCAACGGATCAAAAATATGTTCGTTCATGAATGTTCTTAGGTTCTTACCCGTAAGGTGAGGGTCCTCATGGGGGGCGGGGGGTCCTAGGAATCAAATAATCATTAAATTTTTACCTTGGTAATCAAATCATCATTAAATTTTTACCTTAGTAATCAAATAATCATTAAATTTTTGTCTTGGTAATCAAATAATCATAAAATTTTTGTCTTTGTAATCAAATAATCATTAAAAAATGCCCTGATAATCAGGTAATCAAGAAACCCATGACGGGCCTCTAAGGTGGAGAAAACAAGCTTATTGGAAATAAACGATCGACCATTGAAATCATGTGCACAGGCATCGCGTATTGGCTTTTATTCCCATTTTTAAAAATAATACTATTAAAATCTAGCATAAAAAGTTTAGGGACCGACCATTTAACTTGAAGGGGGGCTATGGTTTTTTTCTAAAAAAATATTTTGGATCTGATTTTATGTGAAAAAAATATTTTGGCTGCCAAAATGATGAAAAAAATTTTTTTGAACGAGGCTTTCTGGCCCCAAAAATAATGTTAATTTTGAAAAAAAATATTTTGTTGATACGCGTGCAAAAATTCGCGCGAAAAAATTTTTCTGTCCAGAAAAAAACCATAACCCCCCCTTCAGGTTAAATGGTCGTCCCTTAGTGTCCAAAAAGTAACAGTTACCTATAAAAATATACATATATTATTTATCAAAATGGCAGGCATTTAAATTTCCGAAAGATTTATCATTTAAAGCGAACCGAAATAAGACAAATCATAAACATTCTCGTGATTTTATATAGTATGATACGATCTTTAGTCAATAAAATTTTTAATTACGTTCTTAAATTTTAATGTATTACATTGTACTTGGTAAATAACAAATAAACTTTTGTGTTAAAAATCTTGTGTAAACTTGTTTTCCATTTAATTTAATTGCGTTAAATAGACACTTAACCCGAGAACGACCTTTGATTACGCTAATTATTAACAAAATACAAATACATACCAATGTTAAAGAAAACTACAATCAAAAGTTAACAGGGTCGAGTCTTTGGCCAGAGAAGTATGCGATAAGTATCATGCTATTCTGAAAGATCAGCGCAGCATCCAAGTTTCTGCTGTGAGCTATATGTTCTATAAGCAATTACAACCAAATAGGGTAGTTTGAGACATTCCAAAACCAAAGCAAAAATTTTAAAAAATCAGATGTAACACAAAAAGGAGATAAAGTGACAACGGAAAATAAGAACGACACAGAATCAAAGCACTAGTAGTGGTAAAAAGGAGAAGACTACAAATGTTTTATAATATACAAAATGGCAATGCTCCAAATTATCTTTGTAGTTTACCAAAAATTCAAAGTACCACTATATATATATATCCCCTGCGTGATTAAGCGAATTTTATTGTACCATATTGTAGACTTTCATCCCCGCAACTATTCGTTAGTGGAACCAGTTAGAGCTAACACTAAGAAATATGAATTCTGTCTCGTGTGCGAAAGCAAAACGACATTGTTCAAGTTCCTAGCTACTACTGTGTTGGCCCTCGAAAATTAAATATAATACTTATATCTGACCCGTCATGTATGTGTGGCGCAGTTCGCGAAGAATCACTCCATTTCTTCTTCAATTGTTCCAATTTTACAATAATACGAAATTCTTTGCTTGACAATCTTTCTTGGTTACCAAATATTTGTAATATAGATCTTCACTTTTAAGTTGTGGTAACCCAGCACTAAAAGATGCTCAGAACGAATATATATTTAAGCTCGTATATATATATATATATATATATAT
>MJUU01046972.1:10400-27987 GCA_002080025.1 Modiolus philippinarum | reverse complement strand
ATATATTCACATTTAAATATAAGAAAACAATGAAGAGGGAGTCCGTATCCAATTCAATAAAAAATACATTTCTATTTTATTTTTTTCTTTTCTGCAATTAAATAATGAAATTAGATATTCATTTAAGTTATTGATAATATGAAAATCTTCGTTGGACATAACCCATATAAATAGATTTTTAAAATGTAACAAAGCTAAATTTGGATAGAGATTAAATGATATATATATATGGATTGTAGAACCACTACTACAGCCATTTCGTATCCCCATCTAACCCGAGGTTTTTTGATTGACAAATGAGGATTTGAATGAGCAAATATAAATTTTCTTGTTGTCAGTATTGCGATCTTATTCTACAGGGTTTCTTTAAAATTGATTTTTTCGTACCTAACTGAAATTTTATAGTTCCTTTATAATGTAATTAATACAATCCAATTAAACCAATTCTATGGAAAAAAAAGCATAACCATTCTAAGTTATGTTTATCAACAGCGTAAAAATTGAAACCGTTTGTATAAAAACAAACATTGATCTAAAAAACATGAAAATAAATTACAAGAAAATTTTCAGGTGTTTCATCGTGATATTTACATTGAACGGGGAAAATAATCCAAATATTTCCTTTTATGAACCACACTGATTAACACAGGCTTTTATTAGATTTTAAATGGCCATTAGGCCAAAACAAGGCAATTAAATGTGAAATAGAACCCTGACAATTTTCCTAAACAAATGAAGCATACATGTTATATTACTTCTATAACCGTCGTATTGAGTTTATATGTTTAAATTGATAAAATATGTGCGACTAAAAACAAGACTTTCCTTGTGTAACGAACACTAAGGCATAAAAAGAGACGTCAACCCAGCTCTAAAAAAATGATAAGGGTACCCGCAAACCGAATGTGTATGTTGAGAGAAAATATTTTGTATCCTCTGGCGTCGAAATAAATGTAAAATATAAATAGTTTACAGGAGACTCTAATCCTGAAAGATAAAGCTAGTTGCTGCTTCTTCCAGTCCAAGTCAATTTAAATTCATTCTGATTTATATCTTTTTCAAGTACCAAAGAGGCATGTACTCGACACTATGAATCACACGATACTTTAACTACTTAATACCGAAGTTCTTGTAATTTTAGTTTCCGCATATGACCATTTCGACAACTTATGTTTGTTCAGTACAGATAAAACTGGGCGACGTTTAGATTGCCGGGTACTCCATTTGTGGAAGTCGGCCAAAACAGTCCAACAGATCTATGTAAGCCCTAATGGTTATGATATCATTTTTTTTCATTTGTTGCCAAGAAACAATCTTTCAAAAATAATGATAGCGAAGTTTTATTTTAAGTTCAACACATGGCATTTACTGATTTTCGGATGATCCTCTGAATAAATATATCCGATTAAAGATGGCGTCCTGTGGAGGACATTTATCCGCAAAGTGTTTACGTCCTTGCATGTTAAAGTCTTAAATTTTCGGCTTTCATAGAAAATTGACTGAGACATTTAAGAACACATATAGTTCTAGACAGGTCTGGCAGACACCAACAGCAAACATACTATTACAAATAAACAGTGAAAGGATATGGAGTAAATCTACATGAGACAAAGTTCCTACAAAGGATATGGAGTAAATGTACATGAGACAAAGTCCCTACAAAGGATATGGAGTAAATGTACATGAGACAAAGTCCCTACAAANATATATATAAACTGTCTATAAATTCAGTCAACGTGGAAACTTGTTCATCTTCCCTGTTTGTAATATCTGTGCATTCGAAGAACAGCCAATCCCTCGGTGGGAAGGCAATCTCGATATTCATTTCTCTAATTCTAACCCCGTTGGGTTCCTACGATAGACCGTTATATATATATACATATATATATTCACATTTCAATATAAGAAAACAATGAAGAGGGAGTCAATATCCAATTCAATAAAAAAAAATACATTTCGACTTTAATTTTTTTCTTTTCTGCAATTAAATAGTGAAATTAGATATTCATTTAAGTTATTGATAATATGAAAATCTTCGTTGGACATAATCCATATAAATAGATTTTTAAAGTGTAACAAAGCTAAATTTGGATCGAGATTAAATGATATATATTTGGATTGTAAAACCACTACTACAGCCATTTCGTATCCCCATCTAACCCGAGGTTTTTTGATTGACAAGGTTATTCAACTCTCGATTCGATGTTTGTCTTGCACACATTCTTTGAAATATTGAAACACAAAAGAAAAAAAAACTCTTTTGTGCATTTATAGATCTTGAAAAAGCCTTTGACACGGTTCAAAGAAATGCCTTGTGGCATAAAATGATAATGAATAATGTAACTGGTAAAATATATCAAGTAATTTTCAATATGTATCAAAATATAAAATCTTGTTAGGTATATAATGGCTATAAGTCAGAATACTTTCCTTGCGAAGTAGGTGTACGCCAAGGCGAAAATTTATCACCTTTCTTGTTCTCTTTCTTTTTGAATGACTTGGAAAACTTTTTGAGCTCCGAAAATATAACTGGTTTACTAACCATTGGCGACGAAATGGAAACTCGGTTCAGTTTGTTTGTTAAGCTATATGCACTCTTATACGCAAATGATACAGTACTTTTGGCAGAATCCGCAAAAGATCTACAAATCTCGCTAGAGAAATTTCAAGAATACAGCAACAGATGGGGTCTAAAAGTAAATGTTGAGAAAAATAAAATTCTCATATTTAGTAATGGTAGATTACCAAATAATCTACATTTTAAGTATGACAATGCTGAGATCGAGATTGTCAAGGATTTCAATTACCTTGGCGTGTATTTTTCTAAAACAGGATCATTTAAACAGTGTAAAATAAACTGGCTGAAAAGGCAACTAACGCAATGTATAATTTGATACGAAAGGCAAGTAAACACAATCTTTCTATAGCCTGCCAACTTGCTTGTCAAACCAATTTTACTATACGGAAGTGAAATATGGGGATTTGAAAATAATGATGTTTTGGAACGTGTTCATCTGAAATTTTGTAAACTTATTCTACATTTAAAAAGTACGACGCCAAACTGTATAATTTATGGTGAACTAGGGCGATTTCCACTCAACATAGATATAAAAATTAGGATGATATCTTATTGGATCAGAATTCTGAAAGGAAAAGAAATTAAGCTGTGCTCTATAATGTACAGATTAATAAAAGATTTGTCATGTGAAGCAAAACAATTTCCTTGGTTAAAGTATATCGAAGGTATTTTAAATGAATGCGGTTTGAGTTATATATGGAGATATCAATATTTTTATAATGATACATGGTTAAAAAATACTATTAACATTAATCTCAAAGATCAGTTTAGACAGACATGGATTTCGAATATTAACAATGGTAATAAAAGTATAAATTACCGAATATTTAAAGAATTTTTATGTCTGGAAAAATACTTCAATATCTTAGATGGTAAAGACATATTTACTTTTTTGCAACTTCAGAATGCTCAACCACAAACTTCCTATAGAAAAATTAAGATGGCTGAACATACCCCTTGAAAATAGAACTTGTCCGTTATGTGATGAAAATGGTATTGGTGACGAATTTCATTACATTTTAAAATGTAAACATTTCTCAACAGAAAGAAAAGAACTTATCGATAGAAAATACTATATAAATGTCAATGTTATAAAATTCCGAGAACTTATGAACCTAGTTAAAAAATCTAAACTAGTAAAATTGTGCAAGTTTATTAGAATTATCAATAAACATTGGATTCTCTAAGTTAATTTATATTTTTTGATAGATTCTCTCACTAACTTTTTATCCGCTAACCCCATATCTTCTGCTTTGGTTTTTATGAATGCAATATTATAATTATGTTTTCCCCTATTTCTCTTTGTTCTTTCTCTTAACTTAATTGCTACCTCAATGTACAATGTATTATTTATTATTTTGTATCTTTGTATTCTGCATACCATTGTATTTACAGCGGTGCATCAGAATAAAGCATATATATACAAATGAGGATTTGAATGAGCAAATGTAAATTTTCTTGTTGTCAGCATTGCAAATCTTATTCTACAGGGTTTCTTTAAAATTGATTTCTTCGTACCTAACTGAAATTTTATAGTTCCTTTATAATGTAATTAATACAATGCAATTAAACCAATTCTATGGACAAAAAAAAACCATAACCATTCTAAGTTATGTTTACCAACAGCGTAAAAATTGAAACCGTTTGTATAAAAACAAACATTGATCTAAAAAACATGAAAATAAATTACAAGAAAACTTTCAGGTGTTTCATCGTGATATTTACATTGAACGGGGAAAAATAATCCAAATATTTCCTCTGATTAACACAGGCTTTTATTAGATTTTAAATGGCCATTAGGCCAAAACAAGGCAATTAAATGTGAAATAGAACCCTGACAATTTTACTAAACAAATGAAGCATACATGTTATATTACTTCTATAACCGTCGTATTGAGTTTATATGTTTAAATTGATAAAATATGTACGACTAAAACAAGACTTTCCTTGTGTAACGAGCACTTGTGCACAAACAAGATTTCAACCCAGTTCTAAAAAAAATAAAATAAAATAAGGGTACCCAATAGAATGCGTATGCTTGGAGAAAATATTTTGTATCCTCTGTTGTCGAAATAAATGTAACAAATATTAATACCTTGCAAAGACTTTCATCCTGAAAGCCAATCTTACAGAGTAGCTTAGCTTTTTGACCATAAATGAATGCGACAAAATAAATAGAATTCAATGAAATTTTTAAAGAATGCTCACAAAGATGTATAAAATGAAATTATGGGAAAAAATAAGGGGGCCGATGTGCTAAAAATTATAAGGATGTTAAATGGATAAAACCCGAGGATTTCGAAAATCTGACAAAAATTTCAAAGCCTGAGGAGCGAACCTCCTTAAGTTCAACAAAGAGACTTATACAACGTGGGCATTTACTGATCCTCTGAACAAATATATCCGATTAAAGATGGCGTCCTGTGGAGGACATTTATCCGCAAAGTGTTTAAGTCCTTGCATGTTAAAGTCTTAAATTTTTGGCTTTCATAGAAAATTGACTGAGTCATTTAAGAACACATTTAGTTCTAGACAGGTCTGGCAGACATCAACAGCAAACATACTATTACAAATAAACAGTGAAAGGATATGGAGTAAATGTACATGAGACAAAGTTCCTACAAAGATATGGAGTAAATGTACATGAGACAAAGTCCCTACAAAGGATATGGAGTAAATGTACATGAGACAAAGTCCCTACAAAGGATCATGGAGTAAATGTACATGAGACAAAGTCCCTAGAAAGGATATGGAGTAAATGTACATGAGACAAAGTCCCTACAAAGGATATGGAGTAAATGTACATGAGACAAAGTCCCTACAAAGGATATGGAGTAAATGTACATGAGACAAAGTCCCTACAAAAGATATGGAGTAAATGTACATGAGACAAAGTTCCTACAAAGGATATGGAGTAAATGTACATGAGACAAAGTCCCTACAAATACATGGTACAAACAAGGAATGGAAGAACGCTTTTATTATTGTTCTTCATCTTGAGGGGCTGTCTAAGAGCCATTACAAGGGTACGATATGCCGGTTATTAATATAAAGCATTTAGAAAACATAAACTCACATTCTTTTCTGTTGAAAAATGGAAGTGATGCATCCGGCTCCTGTTCGCCATTTTCCATCTTCTGTTCCGTCTTTTTGAGTTTCCTTGAAAGAAATGAAGCCATCTTGATGTTAGGGAGATTAAAATCACCGTTAATTCAATCACTTCCTAAGAATATTAGCATAAACGCCTCTTTGTTGGTCAAATTAAGCTGATTGTTGTTCCTGTCCAAAGTTAGCTAAACCGATTTCCATATTATGTAAGTGTTAATTATAGCCAATATAAGGTCCGGCGATGAATTAAAATTTTTATGTTTTTTTTTTTCAAAAAGTATATTTAAAGTACGACCCGAGAATACAGAGTCATTGAAAGAAACTACTTGATAATTCTAATTGATTATGTGTCAATTGAAAAACTTCCTATGTTATGGTTTATGTGTAGTTTACCGTGCGTGTTTTAACATTATATTGTTTTATTTAATAATTGTATAATGGATAATAATTATGAATTTCAAGGTTTAAGCTAAATAAGGTTATATAATGTCACGGCTTTATTCATATATCGCATTAAAAAATTATCTATTCAATATCAAAGGAGATTTAGAAATTGACCCGGATCTGGAAAAGATCACACTTGGATATATATCTAAAGTATTGACTGCATAAATAAATATAAATTCACCCTTAAATCTGCGACGAATCGTAAAAAGTCAGATCGAATTTTAATTGCTTAATTTTAGTTTTTTCGTATAATTTCTTTTTAATGTTATATTTTTGTTGCAACATTTGACGTCAATTTCAATAAAATGTGGTATATACCTTTGTATTTTTCTGTTGAAAATTCAACTGCATCTAAAGCATTAATTGACCGTGAAAATACTATACGTGTATAAAAAATGAAAACGAATATTTCATATTTGATTACATGTGGCGAAAATGAACTTTTACTTCAAGATAAAGTGGAATTTCCAAATTCACCCATTTTGTATGAAATATATCTATATGTAATACATCTATTATACTGTTGCCCGTATAAAAATGATGTAAAATGTGTAAATACCGGTAACTACCATGTTCAATACTATCTAACCCAGGAAAAACTGAAGAATACAAAACTTGTTTTTGCCTCCGTGCAGAATAAAATAGAAAAAAAGAAGGGAAACGGGGAATGTGTCAAAGAGACAACGACCCAAAGGGAAGTAATAACAACTCAAAGCCACCATAAGATCTTCAATGAACGGTGAGAAAACCCCATACCCAACGGCAGTCGGAGTCGGCCCCTGAATAAAGAGTAATCAAGTTCAGCGAAATAAACATCATCCTAGACTCCTATAGACATAAAGTAAACTAACTAGAAAAAGGACAAGACACACAAAGGCTTAATAAATTTCCTGACTTAGGACAGGCGCAAACCTGCTGTGGCGGGATTAAACTAGTTTTATTGGGCCCAAACCTTCCCCCTACAGCCAATGTGATAAATAAAAAAACAATAATTCAGTTGGCAACAGGACTGAGTCAATTGTGAAAAATGAAACTGAAAGAACTAAATATACGGACATAAACATGAAATCACAAGAGACTACTAGCAGTTAACTGACATGCCAGCTCCAGACCCATCACCAACTGACAAAGTAAGTTATGTACCCTCAGTATACAGCTTCCACCAAGATCCCTTCCTGTGAGGAGTTTAGCATAATGAAAAGCATGTTACAAATGAAATCACAGATAGAAAGATTATAAATATGGTTTAAGTTTGGTATAAATTTGGTATCACCACTTTAACAAGTGATAATAATAGTATCACAACAATAACAAGTGATTAAAATAGTATCGTGATGTCAAAAGTATCACCACTATGACAAGTGATTACAATAGTCTCACCACTATGGCAAGTGATTACGATAGTATCACCACTATGACAAGTGGTAACGATAGTATCACCACTATGACAATTGATTACAATAGTATCACTTCTATGACAAGTGATTACAAAAGTATCACAACTATTGCAAGTGACTACAATAGTATCACCACTATGACAAGTGATTACAATAGTATCACAACTATTGCAAGTGATTACAATAGTATCACCACTAGGACAAGTGATTACAATAGTATCACCACTATGACAAGTTATTACAATAGTATCACAACTATTACAAGTGATTACAATAGTATCACCACTATCACAAGTGATTACAATGATATCACCAATATGACAAGTGATAACAATAGTATCACCACTATAACAAGTGATTACAATAGTATCACCACTATGACAAGTGATTTCAATAGTATCACTACTATAACAAGTGATTACAACGGTATCACTACTATGACAAGTGATTACAATAGTATCACCACTATAACAAGTGATTACAATAGTATCACAACTATAGCAAGTGATTCAAGTAATATCACAAGAGCAAATGATAAAGTAATATCATGCAGCATAAATTATGAATGACCAAACTACCAACATGGACAGGATTAATAGCATTATACCATCAAATGAATGAATACTTTGTTTTCATGTAAGTCAGCATTACTTTTGAAGTAGGAATAAAATGTTTAGAGCTTAAACCCAATTTAGAAGTGAAAAACTGTGATGCAAAAGTTTTAAAAAAAAGTCTAGAAAAGTCGAAATTTTGAGGTGTAAGTTGAAATTTTGAGTTTGAAAAAGCCGAAATTTTAAGTTAAAGTTGGAATTTCGAAATTTCAAAAGTTGAAAATTTTATCTTATTTCAAATGTCTCTAATACGCTTCCGTAGTAATGTCGCATGTAAACGATTTTTCCCTTTAATTGGATACCAAAACTCCACAAATGTCCTTACAATGAAAGGTACATTGCTGGGTCTTCCGAATGATCACAAACTCTTAACCTCATTACTAACCCGCAGTCAGAAAATGGCCTCACGATATACTGTAAAAAAACATACTCAACAAGGGTCACAATGGTCCTTAGATTGTCCCCCCAAAAAGGTATCCTGCAAATGAGTACTTCATTTAAGATGGCAACCAGTGGGGACATGATTTATATTAGATTCTATTAAAAGGATTAGGTTCTATAAACCACTAATCAAATTGAAATCAAACTTGATCACAAAAGTCCTTTGCTGTCCCCATTCAGAATTTGCATCTGGCATGTCTGCATCCAATCCAAAGTGGCCTTTCGTAGGGAAAGAAGTTTGAATTCATCTCCATGGTTCAGGTGAGCGATAAGGCTCTTGAGAGCCTCTTGTTCTCTTTCCTCTGGACTAGCTCTTGTATTAATCTGGCTTCATGCATTTTGTAAACAAATATGCAAGAAGTGGTTCACAATTAGTCCCCATTGATATCCCTGTGGTGAGCGACACAATTTTTAAAGGGGTCGCCCAAGGACTATTGTGACCAAGTTTGGTTTCAATTGGCCAAGTGGTTTCAGAGAAGAAGATCTTCGAATGAAAAGTTTACTGACGGACGACGGATGTATCTACATACCATCTACCCAAATGAACCAGACATTAAAGAGAATACTGATATACAACATCAGCATCGAACCTGGACCTTTACCTTTATATTGTCAATCGGAACACATAAACGTGAATATTTTTCCAATTGTGAACTTCTCATTTTTATGGCAGTCTCCATATGGGGTCTACATTTCATAGCTCGTTCGTCACTGTTGTGCATTACAACAACAGTGTATTTTGTCAACAGAGCGACATTACTATCCCCGGTTACTATCTAAAGGGTGTTACTATTGTCACTCAAAAGTTTTATGGTCGGCATCACGATTTGTGGTATCGTTACAATGTGTCTATATCACAAATGAAAATGAACATATTTCAATAGATCCCTAAATATTACTGGACTGACACATACTCGGAATTTGTCATTACACCGGACTTTTCACTGTCAATGTGACAAGGCGTCACATGTGAAGGTCATGCTTACCCCTCCGGAGCACCCGATGACACTCCTGTTTTTAGGGTTCACACTGTTTGTGCTTATTTTTTGAGGCGTTTATATTATGTTCCATTCGTGTCGTCTTCGTCATTTACGTTTTATGTCTGTAAGAAATCCATATATTGCCATGTATTCCTGATGTATCATTTTGGCTCCTATTTTGTATTCATTTGGAAATTTCTTAATATCATCACAATTTTAGATGATTATATCACCTGGGCATAACAATAGTAATATAATCTACCTAGTACTTTTAATGGTCTTTATAATCCTTGTCTTATATAGTGTATGCGTAGTTAATTATCAGAAGGATTTGAAACATTTTTAACATCTTTTGAAGTTTGGGATTAGCAGTCTTCAGACATTTTTACTTTTAATTGATCTATCGTATTTATACTTTTTATATCTCAATGTTCAATAAATAAGTTGCAATATAATTCTATATGAAACATGACTTATTCCAAAGAACAATATACGTTTTCATTGATTTTTAGCATTTTACAAAATAAAAATGAAAAGAAAAATTGAATCAATCGAAATTAACAACCCTACCTTACGTATCCTTTTAAAGTCCTGTTTTCATAAATGGTAAACTTTCACAAAGTTTAGATTTAAAACAACTTAAAACTGATAGAGATTCGCATCAACATACTTTAATAGTTAAGTGGTATCACGTGACAATCAAACATCAACGTTAGCAAAGGAAATAAAATATACTGAAATCTTTGTTCAATTTTGTATTTTTCAATAAACAAAGCACGTGTGTTTATATAATGGTAAATTAAACTATGGTTTGAAAAAGGAGTGTCTCAATATCTGATTTTTGACATTTTAATTGTTTCATTAAAAATATATATCAAATTAAATTGTTGATTTACCCCAAGATCAAAGTTGATCTTCTTGTAAAGGCCCATAGCTTCCTTGAATCACGCTGCATACTAGTCTGGGAATCTGAAATGACAAAGGATAGTATCATACAGACGTTTATTTGTACTCTATAACATAGAAATTAATGAAATAGAAATACCATAATTTATAGTATTATTTGTGCATAAAACATTGTACGATCACAGAGATGTGTAGATGATTTCATAAATCGGATACAATTATAACAAATTTCAAATACTTTATTGTTATTAAACTAAATGTGTTTGTGACAAACTACAAAATAACTTCAACGTTTCAATAAATATACAGCAATAAATATAGATTCCCATCCACCCGTCCCGGTTTTTCAGCCCCTTACAAAAAAAATATCGCTTTTTTGCTCATTTATGGTCATTTTCTTCAACATTTACAGCACATTTTTCATCGTGATTAATGAACCAAAGGCTCCCAGGAGCCTGTATCGCTCACCTTTCTTTCAGTTGCAGCAATCAAGTTATCCAGTTGATCTTCAGTTTCTCAAACTTTCGTAGCTGAAACACCTCCAATATCTTAAAGTCTGATTATGTTTAACTATACTTCCTTGTTGGGCTTTTTTGACAAAAAACGTTCTTGCTAAGGACCACTTTCGACACCAGTTTTGAAGTCGAAACGTCATTTTGTAAATGGCAGTCAACAAACAATTTTCAACATCGGTTTTGAAGTCGCAACATCAATATCTTCTTGTAAATCAAATTTCAGTGAAATCGGACAATGTTGAAATTTCCCGCCTTTTTTGGCGGCCATTATGAGAATGGCGGTCAACAAACAATTTTCAACACCGGTTTTGAAGTGGCAACGTCAATATCTATTTGGAAACCAAATTTCATTGAAATCGCACAATTAGTGTTGAATTTTCCCGCCTTTTCGGCGGCCATTTCAACGAACAATTTCAGTTAACATCAGTTTTGAAGTTGCGACATCAAGACAAATTTGGAAACATAATGTCATTGAAATCGGACAATGTTGAATTTTTCCGCCTTTTTTGGCGGCCATTTTGAAAATGGCGGTCAATGAACAATTTTCAACATCAGTTTTGAAGTCGCCACAGCATGACAAACATTTCATCAATTTACACTTAACCTTCATCTTCAATAGTTTTGGAAATAAAAGATGAAAAATACGAACATTTTAAAAATTCGGCGAAAAAAGGGCAATAACTCCTACAAGGGTTTATGGATTTTCTTCAAAATTTCAGGATATGTAGATCTTGATATGCTGAACATTTCTGCAATTACACTGGACCTATATCTGTTACACTTTTTGAAATAAAAAATAAAAAATACAAAAATTTTGAAAATTTAACGGAAAAGGGCTATAACTCCGAGATGTGTTTCAGATTTTCTTCAAAATTGCACAGTGGGTAGATCTCATCATGCTGATCATTTTTACCACGTGTCAGATATTTTATATCTGTAACGGTTTTCGAGTTATTAGCCAAAAACTGCAATTTAACCCTAAGTTCTATTTTTAGTCACAGCAGCCATGTTGGTTTCCGATCTGCACCAAAATCACAAACTTTAGTCTCCTTATGCCAAGGAACATTTGTTTAAAGTTTGATTTCATTTGACCCAGTGGTTTCAGAGAAGATGATTAAAATGTAAAAGTTTACGGACGAACGACGGACGACAAGTGATGGCAAAAGCTCACATGGCCTTTGGCCAGGTAAGCAAAAAATAAGCTTCTCCAGCTCACCTTCTACGAAAGGATATGGGGTAAATGAACATGAGACCATAACACACACATATGTTAACTCCAACTGCAATAATTTTAATGAGATGTATGGCCATTTCGGAAATTAATTCCTCATCAGCAGCACTAGAACCCAAACAAAGGGAATCCATAATTTCAAAAAAATTTTTAAAATGCATAAAACCGAACAAAATCCGAATAATCAGTAATATCAAATATAGCTAAGGACAAAACTATGCATCAATTATTTTTTCTCTCGAAATTTAAAAGGAAGTTATTTACATGATTTGATACGTTGCAGATCTCGTTTTGCGATAAATGTGATCTAAAATATTGGCGGGAAACACTTCAAACGTTTAACATAAAGTCATTAATGGCTGTTACAAAATAAAAAGGATTTTAGTTATAAAATAAAAATGGTTTCAGTTACAAAATTAAAAAAAGGATTTTAGTTACAAAAAAAAAAATACAAAATATTGCACTTTGGAGCGTATGTGTGTGAAGGAAACTGAATATGTCAAAGGGAGATAATTCATTTACCGGAATGATGTGGCCTTTCATTGGATTATGTTGTTTAACGCAAGGGTTTGCAAAGTCGGACAGCAAATAACGTCTCATCTAATCAATTCTAAATATAATACTAAAATTTTGAGAAAGAAATTTACAACAAATATAATATTTTTCTTTTTTATAAATTGAAATTTTCAAAATGTATAATTTGCCAAATTGGAAATATACCATAGATATCTGTGAATTTATTACATATTTGTGGCATTGTAGAATATGTAAAGATATAAAAATAATTCAAGACTTCAAGATGAAGAACAACAATAAAAGCGTTGTTCCTTTTCTTGTTTTTTTTTACTATGTATTTGTAGAGACTTTGTGTCATGTGCATTTACTCCATATCATTTCATTGGCCATATACAAGACAAAGGGAGCAAACTATTTTTTTATAAACAACATTGTACAATGAGTAGGAACAGACATTTCAGTCAAAGAGTTTGTCAATGTAAATAGAAAATATCAAATTCAAATCTTTTTGCCTCTGTTTAAGTCACAAATTTTGTTACTGGAAAAAACATCTAAACGCAACTTAAGCAATTGAAATGGGGGTCAAAGATAGATTAATACAAGACATACCTGAACCCTTCAGCTGAGGTAAATAGTACAAGGAAGGCAACCCACTACAATAACCCTACATCTACTTTATTTTTATTATCAAATTAAAGGATTAAAAGTTTAAAGAGTTATATATTAAATACTAAACAGTTACATATTTATAATGAACTTAAATTGTAGGTGTTACTTCTTATGGAGAACAAAAACATTTTGCAGACAGGATGTCTCGGATGGTCCTATCATATAAAAAGAATATATCACTGACAATTTAGTCACATAAACAGGATATACATGTTACTACATGTAATTTATATATTGTTTGATTCCTAATCATAGTTTGGTTCAAAATCCACAAACTTTCTATAATATTTATAAACACATGATTAAGACGTATAAAATATGTCGTTTCAAGTCGTTAGTTAATCAGTGACTTGTAAATGATAGATTTCATTCCTGATTATAGATGTGTCATAGCTGTCACGTACTGCAGCTAAATTGACAAATTTGTGTAAATCGACAAAAATCTAAGCGTTCATTGGCGACTAACAGTAAAAAAGATAATAAACGATTTGTGGAATAGTTGTTTATATATTAATTAATTAAGACTATAAATGCAAAAGAAGGTATATTTTGCAATTTGAAGCCGATAAATTCATGACCTTTGCAATGTCCAAAGAAATCATGAGATCACTTAAAATCACACGTGAGTTATCGTTTCTATCCTCAACGAGTCAATAACGAAAAGATAGGCATTGAATATATCCCTTTATTACATACTTAGTAAAAATAAAAGCGGTTTTGCATGATCAATATGACCGGAAGTCAACTGTCCATATTTTCACACCCCGGGAAAATAATAGGTTATTTTATGCTCCTCGTGCATCTCAGACAAAATAAACGACTTCCGGTCCATATTGGCCTGGGCAAATAAACGACTTCCGGTCCATATTGGCCTGGCATTTCTAAACGTCAGAAGTATGTAATAAAAAGTTTAATACATGTGCATTTCCATATTGACCTGATTATCATCCCTCGACCCACATTGTCCCTCGACTTCGTCTCGGGCCAATATGGGTGTCTCGGGATGATAACCAGGCCAATATGGAAATGCCCATGTATTAATCTCTATTTATTTGTTCATTGAAGCTTAAATCTACTGTGCTCATCAATACACTGCAATTTCAGTTCATATCTTCGAATTGAGGTATGATGAGTTTTGGCTTAATAAATGTTTCGAGTTTTCTAAATGCAAGCTAGGGGTCAAACTAAGTACCTTCCGAGATGGATGTCCACTGATGCAAGACAACCTGTCGTTATAATTATTTCATTCACCATATCATTTTATTCAGATATCAAGCGTTGTTCCTTTGCTTGCCAAAGTTTTTTACCATGTTTTTGTAGAGACTTTGTCTCATGTGCATTTACTCCATATCCTTTTAAGGTTTACAATCAGCCGGCTTTTTACTGTTATTATTCAATATTGTTTATAATTCAATATTGTCTATCACAGTTTTAATGATACGGGTTTCAGGAGTTAAATGTATCTACTTTGATAATAATTCACCTTTTCGCAAATGCCAGACCATGTATTCAATGACATTGTGTTTGGTGTGGATTTTCATCCACGGAAGCGACTGGTACTTCCCGTTTGCAATTACATCAATTTTCGCATAAATTCTTCGTGAAATTGAAAAAGAAAGAAAAAGTTTGGGTTTCAAACCCGGTCCCCTGGATATGTCTATGAGAAAGATCTGAAAGGTATTTCAATGTACCGTATTGTTCATTTGCCGCTGAAATTGACCCTTTTATTCATAGTGTCCTTGTTTTGGACACATTTCCTCATATAGCATAAGTTTCACCAAATATTTGACATTTTAATATAATCAACAATTACTTAGAACATGGAGTTAAAAGAAAACAGCCATTATGACTCAAATATTAGACGTAATTCACTACCCTGTTCATTGAATTTAAACACATAATCACTTTAGTCAATATTTATCTTGTATACTTTTACTTATATCAAAAGTAATATAGAAATTGTCATTGCTAAATATTTCCACTTAAACAGTCGCTTTAAACAAACAAAGTTTCAAACGGACACGTGTTCTGTTAGACGGCTATTGTTGGGCTGTCGATTTATGCAAATATGTTTTGTTTGACATTCATGAAAAGATAGAGTGGATGTAAAAAATATTAAAGAGTAAACTTTTTAAAAAGTTTATTGACAGATTAAAAACACGAACAATATCTATAATTCTTATTAATATATAAACCAACAGGTAAATATCCGTGACGTGAAAATACAAGTATTTTTATTCGGCATTATCAACGCGTTTTTCCCTGAAAACTGTGCAAGTTTTCTGGAAATTATATCCTCTGTTTTGTGAATCTTCATCATTTGTGAATCTTCATCATCATATCAGCGACTGTGATGTAGTCTTATCCGAATCAGAGTTTCCTAACCACTAACCCTACTCACTGCCAACAAAGACAGACTAGCATCTTTCATATACACCTTCAGGAAAAAGGGCGTTGAAAGTACGAAATATAATCAACCTACATGATTTGGGGATTCTAAAAATTACGTCCTTAGTATACGATCATCTTAAAAGTTCCATTGCAAGGTCAAGTCAGGGTTGAGATAATGAACGAATTTAGCCGTTTCTGTTGGAGAATTGACCATAACTAAAAAACAACGGCAGTAGAATAATGAGGAATAAAATGTTTTCCAATTAATACCCGCAATATCTTTGTTTAACTGAAGTCAATGTTGCCGAAACCTAAAACAACAAGATTGCGAACTGAAGAACGGTGGTCATGGTTCATTTCTTACGTTATACCATTTATCTGAAGACATACAAAGTATCAGCTGGTTAATGTATAGAGGTGCACAGTATAAACCCATTAGTATTCACATTGACTCGGTTCCTTTACTCAGCAGACATTTTAATAGCAACAAATTTGTGTTCTAGATGGTTTTGCTTTTTATAAAAAATTACTGATCCTATATAGGTCATCTATGTGAAAACGTCTGACGACTAAAAAGTATGGATATTAAACCCTCAATAATCACAAGCACCTGTTGGTGAATACCTTTACTTAAAAAATAATTAGTCTAATAAAGAATTAGAATAACGGATTAAAATATTAAGTACTGTAAACAAACAGTAGTAATTTTAGTACAAAATGACGTCTAATTTCAATACCGGTAAATTGTCAAACCCAAAACTCTAAAGTAGCTGTTGAAAAATGGTTTTTGGTCACGCAAACCTTTGTCCAGATTAAATCTGATTGATCAATATCAGCAACTGATATATATATTGTACTTCCAGTTCAAGTTCTATTATTCTCCAAATAGTAACATGATATTAACCTATGTACTTCTCACACTAGGTCTTCTCCTCAGGTCCGATCTGTTTTTTGAGTATTTCTAAAATTAATGCAGTACGTGTCTGTATCAATGTAACAAAGATGGCTAAGTCTTAGACTTTAATTTGATGAATAATAATCTGTATGGAACTCTATTGAATTTGTTCAGGACCTCCCATCATGCCTACAATGCTTGGCTCAATTCAGAGAATTTTTGCCATTTAACAATGTTTCGTTTGTTGAGGCATCTGACAGACGCGTGCAATCTTTGTACAAAACCTTGTCTACATCATTCCATTCTAGTTTAATTCAGTCCTTTTAACGGAGATAACCACCATAAGCCTTTTTCGTACGATACTGTGTTAAACTATGTTCCGCTATGGTGGCCATATTCGTGTTCGATTCTAACGACATCATCAAGCGATCTTTGGTAAAAGATCTCCCATATACCATTCCTTTCAGGGGTTGGTTCTATTTGCTTCAGAACTTACATGGGAGAACACCAGAAGATGTTTTCCCACAGAATCCAGTTTCAAGCTACGTTCCATGCTGTTGACCATGTTTTAATCGGAACGGAACGAAAACACGATCTGCCCTGCACCAGCCCCCATATCAGAGTTTAATTAAAGTGATGATGAAAATGAGGTAGAACCAATTCATTAATTCTGTCCCAACTGTCAGATTGTGATATATATCTTATGTCAGCCTCTGTATTAAAGAAAACACAATATCATTAAATGTGGAAAGAAACAGACAAAATATTGTTTACATTCAACACATTGTTGCATTGTTTTACAAAGGACACATTGTTGCATTGTTTTACAAAGGACACATTGTTGCATTGTTTTACAAAGGACACATTGTTGCATTGTTTTACAAAGGACACATTGTTGCATT
>MJUU01046971.1:60557-77506 GCA_002080025.1 Modiolus philippinarum | reverse complement strand
AATGAAGGACCGATCAACGAAGACCATAACCCTTGCACTCGTACCTGACCCCACACAACCTGATATATCCAAAAAAGGGTAAATATACATTCTCTTGAACCTTTAATAGCAGCAAAATAAGTTCAAATGCTTTATTTTGAATTTTTTTCCAAATTACAACTTAACGGTAACTGGCATCCTGTTTTGTTTTTTAATTATGCTAAAGTGTTGATTTCCAGTTAAGAAGTCTGGACAAGAACCATCTCAAATTAGTTTTGATAAGATATTTTTAATTAAACTTTTATAATTTTAATTATGTTCTACTGAAAAGGATATGTTTATTTTGCAATAAATACAGGTCTCTATTGATAAATAACGAATTGAGTACGAATAGTACGAATACTTTATTTCCATATACAAATACAGTACATAGGAGTTACACAATTCACGTTATACAACATTATCAGTTATATTATAATTACATTACACAATTATACTAATAAATAAATTCAAAATGCAATTCAAGATATACAACACAAAATATCTCAGTTATGTATGAATGCCAATACAATTATAAATAAATAAATAAACGACGGAGTTTGGTTTACCGTACATATGCTAATTGTGAGATTTACGTCGTTTTTCGGCCAAACATAAATATTTGCCGAGGTTATTAAGTTCCTTTACATTACACACGGACAATAATTGGATGAGTTTAAAAGCAGATGGTTTTACATAATGATATGGCTTGATATACTTTTGTCTAAGATCAAGATAACTAGCACATTCAAAAATAAAATGATATTCATCTTCAATTTTTCCTTGATCACACATATAACATTGACGTTCTTCTCTTGTAATATTATAATATCTACCAGTTTCTATACACAAAGAGTGAGCATTTATTCTATATTTAGTAATAAAAGGCACATACATACTATTTACTGGTCGATTTAAATAAAATTGAAGTTTAAAGCCTTCATGTATAAATCTATAATAAATACATTCTCTTGAACCTTTAATAGCAGCAAAATAAGTTCAAATGCTTTATTTTGAATTTTTTTCCAAATTACAACTTAACGGTAACTGGCATCCTGTTTTGTTTTTTAATTACGCTAAAGTGTTGATTTCCAGTTAAGAAGTCTGGACAAGAACCATCTCAAATTAGTTTTGATAAGATATTTTTAATTAAACTTTTATAATTTTAATTATGTTCTACTGAAAAGGATATGTTTATTTTGCAATAAATACAGGTCTCTATTGATAAATAACGAATTGAGTAAGGTTATGTCAGATGATTACCTAATTACATAATATCTACACATTACTATGAATTGTTAATTACAGGTGACACTTTAATTACAGGTACAGTTCTAAGTTTTGGTGTTTTGACATCAATACTGATGGTACTTAAGCCATGAATTTCAGATTTTTTATTATCCCCGCCGCAACGCGATGTGGGGATATGGTAATGCCGGGCATCCGTCCGTGCGTCCGTCCTTCTGTCCATCAGTCCGCCTTGTAAGCGCTCTAGCAAGCTTATTTCTCATCGGATTTTGATAAAATTTATACAGTAGATTTAGTTGAAGGATGCCTCAAGCGAGTTTGAAGATGAGTCCTGGTCGAAAATTTTTGTAGGAGTTATGCCCCTTTTTAACTTTGAAAATTGATCAAATATATTGACAAAATATTCTTGTAAGCGCTCTAGCAAATTCATTTCTCATTGGATTTGGATAATATTTACCCAGAAGCTTTAGTTCAAGGATACCTCAAGTGAGTTCGAAGATGAGTCCTGGTTGAATATTTTTGTAGGAGATATGCCCCTTTTTAACTTTGAAAATTGATCAAATAGCCTTGTAAGCGCTCTAGCAAATTTATTTCTCATTATATTTGGATAATATTGACACAGTAGATTTAGTTCATGTAAACCTCAAGCGAGTACGAAGATGAGTCCTGTTCGAATATTTTTGTAGGAGATATGCCCCTTTTTAACTTTGAAAATTGATCAAATATCCTTGTAAGCGCTCTAGCAAATTTATTTCTCATTGGATTTGGATAATATTTACACAGTAGCTTTACTTCAAGGATACCTCAAGCGAGTTCGAAGATGAGTCCTGGTCGAATATTTTTGTAGGAGTTATGCCCCTTTTTACCTTTGAAAATTTACGAAATTTCCTTGTAAGCGCTCTAGCAAATATATTTCTCATTGGATTTGGTTAATATTTACTCAGTAGCTTTAAGGATGCCTTAACCGAGTTCAAAGATAAGCCCTGGTTCAATATTTTTGTAGGAGTTATGCCCCTTTTTAACTTTGAAAATGACCACAAATATGTGGGGTTTCAAATTTCTGGTGCGGCGGGGATATATGGCTATGCGTAGCCCTTGTTTTTATTAGTTTAAATTAAAAAAAAAAAATTTTTTTGGAACAAGTGGCAATCCATGAATTTACGTACACTACGAAATGTCTTTTTTTCTCTACCCATGAAAATTGATACCCACGAATTTAAATGAACTCACAGTATATGCAAAAGACGCATAATTTTGACAAATAAAGTAGGTTTCTGCATAATTGCTATTTCATGGAAAGGTTAGCTTTATAAAATCAAACGTTTTCTGAATAAACCAGTTGTCTTGTCAAATTTTATACAAATTACACAAAACTAAATTGACTGAACAAATAATATTTTTTATGTAATCGCTATGGAATTGCTGATTACAGAATGAAAAAAGCTAACCTCAGAGAACTTAAGTGTTTACAATAATTAATTTTCACTAAATTTTAATTTGCATATCAATAATCTCTTTTCATATTGAAATTAAGAATTATCTCCACTTTGACCATAAATAACTATCTTGGTGCAGGGAGGTAACCAATAAATGTTTCTCGCTGGAAAATATAAGAAAGAGATATTTGGCCAATCATTATGAAACATTGATGCATCATTTTTGGCACATATGGGTTGCTGAAGAATAGGATGTTGAGGTAATGTTATATTTAACATTTAACAAAAATAACAGAACTGAATGTTTTCACATAGATTTTGATGTTTGGTTTACTCCTGTTTCTTCAAAAGAAAATAGATCTGACATATGTCTTTCTTTTAAAGTTAGCATTGCTTTCATGTTTTGGAATTTCAGGTATACAAGATTTGATTCACCTTTCTGGAAAACAGAGATTCCTGGTACTGGTGCCTTACAGTTGTAAGTTATCTGTAAATCCATTGTGTGGGCCTTCCTTGGGGGTAAGAGCTCTCCTTTTCTGGAATATTTTTATACGATTGCAAAAAATTTGAGGTCGTATAATGGTATGGTGCTGTTGTCGTTGTTGTCGTTGTCGTTGTCGGCGTAATTGTCCGTAGACACTTTTGTTTTTGGTTAATAACTTAAGTTCTAGTTGATCAATCCTTATGAAATTTTAACACTATGTTCCTTGGCACAAAAGAAAGACTTTGACTAATTTTGATAATTATGGCCCTGCCCTTTTCTAAAAAAGGGGCCAAAAAGGGCTAAATTTGGTGTTTTCATATATTTGGCTGTAGAATATTTATTTTATATCAGATTTTGATGGGGTTTCTTTCAGTGTGCTCCTGAGGATATTTCCAATCTGCAGTATATAAAAAGATTTCTTGCTGCATGTTTTGTTCTGGAGATAAATGGGGCCAGAAAGGGGTGAATCTCCAAAATTTTTATTTTTTTTAATTTTTAGTCCGATTTTGATGCAGTTTTTTGCAGTGGATTCCTAATGAAAAATTAACATTGTGCTCAACCATCAGATTTTTGATATTTCCTTTCCTTTCCCAGCTATGAGGGGCCAAACGGGGCCAAAATTGCATATGTGAAGATAACCTAAAATTTTTAGTTTTCATCGGACTTTGATGGAATATTTTTCTTTGGATTATTCTTGCTGTAAGCTTTCGATTGGTAGTATGTCAGCAAATTTATCATAGCTATTTCGGTTTCTGAGCTACAAGGGGTCAAAAGGGACAAAATTGCATTTTTTTTTTCAAATTATGTAAAATTTCCTTTTTTATCTGATTTTGGTGGGGTTTGTTTCTTTGAATTCCTCTTGACACAAGCTTTTAGTAGTATGCCATCAGAACTGGACTATATCTTACCATTTCCAAGCTGTAAGGGGCCAAATGGGGTCAAAATTGCAAATATGCAAATTACTTAAAAATTTTATTTGTCATCGAATTTCAATGGAATTTTTTCATTGGATTCCTCCTGAACTAGGCTTTTAGGTGTGAGCCAACAGATTTTTGCATAGCTCATAGGGTTCCAGAGCTATAAGGGATCAAAAAGTTGATTTTTATTTTCTGTAGTTTGTGTCCACCTAATTTCTGTGTTAAGCTCTTTATTGTGTCCATCTAATTACTATGTCAAGCCATTTACTGTGTCCACATTCACTTAAAATTACATTTGTTCAATTTTCAGTGGTTGACATGCTGCTGTCGTATCATGCTGCGCTCGGCGTAGCCCTTTATTTAAATTTCATGCGGAATTTAGAAAAAAAAATTGTTGGAACCCCCCTTAGAGCCCTCCATACTATTCAAAGACTGGATCTGCCAGTGCGTGTATAAGTTACATGTATGTGCCTAAATCTAATTTTAAAAAGCCTCATCCCAGTTTACAACTCAGAGCTTGATTATTAACTAAAATTGTGGTACAGCCAAACCTTTTTTAAAGAATACTTAATGGGCTAAATGTTGCATGACTGCCCAAGAGAGGTGACCTGCAGAGGTTCCAGAAAATTGAAAAATATAGTTTTTATGCCCCACCCACAAATATGGAAGGGGCATATAGTGTTACCCTTGTCTGCCCTTCTGTCAGTATGTCCAGTTAAGATTTGAATTTAAGTATATTTCTCAGAAACTGTAAGAGGTAGAACATTAATATTAGGTCAGTAGGTGGATATTTGATAGCACTACATATTTATTTAAATGCACATTTATACCCATATACATTAGGGTTCAAGGCATACATGAATAATAACAGAACCATAATAAAACAAAACAAAGATTACAAAATGAAAAATCATGCAGTTGATGAGTCCACTCTCCTCAGCGCAAAAGACCTTGTAACGAATGAAGCAGTATACTGCATTATTTGTGGACAATTTAAACATACATATAGTTTATCTGGTTTACTAGTTCACTAGGTAGTTTGACTCTTTGACTTACATTTCATTTCTTGAGCGACTCTGGTAAAGTTTTGTGTTGAAGTCCATTTTTCACAAACTACACATTAAATATCAATGATGTTTTGTCAAATTAATTGTCTTAATGAGTAGTAGCCAATTCATTGACAATAAGGTGGCTTTTACCTACATTTTACACTCCAGTGACTTCAGTTAAATTTTGTGTTGTTTAGTCCATTGTTCAACAACTACACTGTATAAGACAATGATGTTTCATCAAATCAACTGCCTTGATGAGTACTACATAAGTCATTGACATTTAAATAGCTTTTACTTACATTTTACACTCCAGTACTGTACTATGGTTAAGTTTTGTGTTTCAGTCCATTACTCAACAACTACACATTATAAGACAATGATGTTTTATCAAATTAATTGCCTTGATGAATTCTACCCAATTCATTGACAATTAGATCGTTTTGATTGACTTTGGTTAAAATTTTGCATTTCATCACAATTTATTTTTACAGGTGACTAATTTCATGAATGGTCAACTTTGGTTAATCAGTTGTGATAATATAATGGGGGGGGTGCATCTGTGTCTTATAGACATTTTCTCTAGTTTTTCATTGAATGATAATACTCAAAACTGTAAGTTGACATTATACAGCTGTTTATATTTCCGACTATTTTGAAGAAAGGCAAATTATATTTCAGAAATTAAAGTATTTAAACCTTTCAAAATGAATTTTATTGCATGATCTTTGCAGTTATTTATGAACTTTTCATCAAATTATTGATGATGGTGGGTAGGAGGGGGTCTGATCTTCATAGCTCCAGAAGTAAACTTTCAGATCTCGAATACAGGACTTTTGAGATAGGAACTCTTGTGTAATTGAAGCAGAAAAGATTGCATCAAATACCAGTGAGCAGGAATGGCTGGATTTTTGACATATTGAAATAAATTTATGCCACCCAAAAAAGCAATTTATTCAAAAAAATTGAAGTCTACTAATTCTTAAACTAGATTTTAATTCATGACAAACAATTAACCTGAAGCACTATAAATAGATTTAATATATATAGATTGCCAAAACATGACTCAAAAGACTTGTATTGAAAGAAAAATAATTTTTTCAATCCAGAGTTCCAAAAAACGGGAAAGCAAATTCCTAACCCCGTTAAGGATTAATTCTGAATTCCTGCTGAACGAAAGGGAGGAGGAAAGATCTATCCTCCCCTCTTATATCCAGATACATATATTTTTCAAAATTAAAAAAAAAAGCAGGAAATTTGAGAAAACACATACATTGTTGTAGATTTTCTTTAGCAAATAACAGAATAATTTTTAATTTTTAGGAGAGTTGTTGGTGCAGGAGTGATTGCATCTACATCCAGAGCCATCATAGAATGTCCTCTAGAATTTGCCAAAGTAAGTACATTTATGATTTAAAACGTACAGAAATGGGGCAGCATGGCTTAAAGATAAAATAATTATAAAAAGGTTTGGTGAACTACAAAGGATTTAAAATGGATGGAAAAGTCAAAAACTTAATTGCTGTTAAGACCTAAATAAGAAATGATCTTAGCATGAGCCTTTGATACAATGTAGCAATTTTTTTAGATGAACACAAAATATTATTTTTGGATTTTATAGAAAAATGTCACAGTGGTTGCCCTTGGTTGATAGCTAAGCCAAATTACCCTGTGTTTCAATGGTTTAAGTATCTGAAATCTCTATTTTTAGTGTCTAGGTAGACAATTTTTATGCCCCTACTGTAAGGCGATGAGGCCATAAAGTTTTACCCTTGTTCATCTTTACTAATGTCAGTCTGTCTGTAAATACATCCAAAAGTATTTGTCAAGGATTTCTCAGCTTGTATATGCAGTAATGATTTGATAATTAGTTTGAAGCTTTGGTATGATGAATTGTACTGTATCTCCCCTTTTCAAGTCTGTCACTCCTATGCTTCCTGTTTTCCAATAACTATCTGGCAGGGGCATCCCTGTCTAACTGACATATTTTTTTTTACATTTGTATTTGATTTCTTGTATGTCTACAATCAGGATTTCTGTTATAGGTTAGAAGACAGACTCAGCAAACATGGCATTTAAAAGATGTATATACTGTAAGTTTATTAACAATAATATGTGAATGGGAAAATTTTTGAATTTGAATTTAGATGTACATAATCTAATAATACAAGTTTTGCATTAGAAATGAAAGAAATGATACTTATACCCCTGCAAAAAAGTTTGGGGGTATATAGGAATCACCCTGTCCATCCGTCCATATACCTTGTCAGCGCCTGAAATTTTGACGGGGAGATAATTTGTCTTTGAACATTTTCTGGAAAAAGGGGAGGGGGATGAACCTTGTCAGTGCATGTTCTCCTAAACCACTGCTTGGATTTTAATGAAATGTTGCACAGTTTTAGTACACCACCTGATGATGTGCATGAAGTAATATGGTTGCTGTCCTGAATTTTTAAGGGGAGCTAATTTGTTTTTAATATTTTCAGGAAAATGTGGGAGGTATATCATTTTGTTCATACTTGTATTGTGCCCACATTTGTACTGTGTCCACAACTGTATTGTTTCCTCACACACACTTAAATTTACACTTGCCATATTGATTCAGGGTTCAATTAGCAGGGGGTATACCTGGCTGCCATTCGGTGACAGCTCTAGTTATTTACAGTATTTATTTGAAATACAAGAAATATATATTTGAAGAGAAAATATGTTTAGCTGACAAATAAATTAATTTATTAATATTTACAATACAATGTTCAAATATTTGATAATACTGGGAAATAAAAATCCCACCATTAATCATACGAAACATAAGTTAATATGAAAAACCTTTACTATATTTTTCTGTATCTAGGGTTTTGGAGTGACTTGGGTAAGAACTATTGGATTGATGACAACATACTTTATACTTGTTGATTCTGGCAGACGACATTTTCCTGAACATTTTAAAAAGCCTTTAATTGGACCATTTCTGACATCAGGGATTGCTGCAACATTAGCATGGTGGATTGTTTGGCCCTTGGAATATATGAAATGCCAGATACAGAGTAATTATGGGGAGTAAGTAGTTTGTTTCTCTGTTCATTCAAAAAGAAACAAAGTAAACATTTAATGACAAATATTTGTAGGCATACATTGCCCGATTTTACTTTTTTCTCATTGACCACTCCCGACATGTGTTGCTTCAATGACATATTTTCGTTGTGATTGATGTTGCTCAACATTTTTATTCTCTTCTTGTAACCCTGGTGTTTTCAGCTTGATAACCCTGAGCATCACCCAAGTTGGCACTCCATGGCGGGTGGGGAGCAAGGGAGTGACCTTGATATAATTTTTGTCAAGAATACCGCTTAAGTGCACGCTAGGGGCCTTCTTGATCTAGCTGGAGGGGGTGAATATTGTTCACCTCTAGTTGAAGACCTTCAGGCGACATCAAGATGTAGACAGGAATAAAAGCCCTGTCCTTGATAAACTGGGGTTTTCTATGTATCGTGTGCGTTTTTGTCACATGTACATTCACTCCATATTATTTCATTTTTCTTATTTCATATATATTGTTTTACGTTAAAAATGAAATTAAGCTAGTCAAAGATTGTAATGCTCCTGCTCCCTGTCATGGATCTCTAGTACAGAAAAAGTAGAAAATTTCCAAATTACCAGTTCTAAAGGTTATCAACATCATATGTGACTGTTCTACCAATTATATATACTACCATCAGAGCTTTTATTGTACAAAAATAAAGAAAAGATATAGATGAGACAAAATTCTAAAGAATACACAAAGGTCTAATACACATGTACGTTTAAAAATTAAAATTTGATCACAAAGGTCATTGCCCTTTTTTTCCCTAAGTTTCTGTCCATACATCATCAAAAATGTCTGCCAGTGGGAATATAGTTCAGCATATGACTTTATGGGAATGCATTAAAAATCTCTTCTAAAACCACTTGAATAATAATTTTGATTAAATTTGATCTTAAAAGTCATGAGGTTGTTCCTTTCAAAGTTTGTGATTGCTATGTTCCTACCTCATGGAATATACAAAATGTAGCATATGTTGAGAACTTAATGGTAGTTTACAAAGACTCTAATGGATTAAAGCATTCAGAAGTCTTCATAGAAACCACAACAACAGTTCTAATATTGTACTTTGAATTTTCACAAAAGTATATTGATGGCCCTTGTAAAAAAATTGTTCATGATGTTCAAACAACATCCAAGTTGTAAGCCAGTTGCAACATAATTTAATAGCCTGTATTACATCTTGAATTATCAAAGGTCCATGGTCCAGATGAGCAGTGCAAGCTCTGGGCCTCATGTCTTTAATTTTTTCAGCTTTCCAAGCTGTTATTTGACTTTTAGAGAATTAAGAGTATGCCCATAAAATTTTTTTCCCTTTTTAGCTCACCTGGCTATGCCAGGGTGAGCTTTTGCCATCACTTGGCGTCCAGTGTCCGTCATCCGTCCGGCGTAAACTTTTCATTCAAAGATCTTCTCCTCTGAAACCACTGGGCCAATTGGAACCAAATTTGGTCACAATAGTCCTTAGATGGTCCCTTCCATAAAAGATATCCGACAGGTCCGTACCTCATCCAAGATATCCTCCAGCAGGGAACATAGTTTTAACATTGGACCCTATGGGTAAACACATTCAAAGATCTTCTTCTCAGAAACTACCAGTCCAATTACAACCAAAGTTTGTCACAATGGTCCTTAGATGGTCCCTTCCAAAAAAGATATCCGGCAAGTCTGTACCTAATCCAGGATGGTCGCCAGCAGGAACATAGTTTTAACATTGGACCCTATGGAATATACATTCAAAGATCTTCTTCTCAGAAACTACCAGTCCAATTATAACCAAACTTAGTCACAATGGTCCTTAGATGGTCCCTTCCAAAAAATGTATCTGGTAGGTCCGTACCTCATCCAAGATGGCCACCATCTGGAACATAGTTTTTACATTGGCCCTATTGATTTTAAGGGGAACCTCTGCCCAAATTTTTGAATTTTTATTTGAAAAGTGGTCTGCATGTTTTAATTTCAACACTATGTATTACTTTAATTATAAGGGGAACCCCTGCCCAAATTTTTTTTGAATGGTGTTCTGTTATAGTTTGAAATGGATGGTGGATCTTTCGATTGCCATGGAAACCAAATAAGAATACTGTAATTTTGGAAAAAAAAAGTATTCTGCTAAATTTTATTTTTCGTTTTTCCTATTGGAAATGCCTATTATCTATGTCAGCCATGGTCCAGGTGAGCGATACAGGCTCTTGAGAGCCTCTTGTTTATATTTTCCTCTCTTTCATGCTATTGGTGGAGTTATTAGGGTCCTGCATTGAGATGCGGGTGCCCTATAGTTTTCACTTTGTCCGTCCGTCCGTCTGTAGGTCAACAATTTTTTGGTCAAAGTTTTCTGGGCTTTTACAGGTGGGAATGATTTCATATTTGGTCTGAAGCTTTATGATGATGAGATGTACCGTGTAAGCAATTTTCAGGTTTGCCATGCCACTACTTCCTGTTTGCCGATACTTTAACTTTTTATTATAACACTCTATAGATGAAAATTTTTCGTCAAAGTTTTCTGGGCTTCTATATGTGGGAATGATTTCATATTTGGTCTGAAGCTTTATGATGATGAGATGTACTGTGTAATCAATTTTCAGGTTTGCCGTGCCACTACTTCCTGTTTGCCGATACTTGAATTTTTTATTATACATGTACAGTACAGAAAGAGTGGTACCGTGACAAATCACTGTGATAGACGTGTCCCACTCTGAGAGTGGATCTAAATATCTTTTTTCCTATTTGAGATCATTTCCTACTCTCTTTTGTATTAAGAGTGGTGTATTATACCACTTAAAATGTAGAAAAAATAATTGAGATATCTCTTGAAGATAAAAAGTTATTCAGGTTCACTCTCAGAGTGGGACATGTCTATCACGGTGATTTGTCACGGTACCACTCTTTCTGTACTGTACCACTCTATTGGTGAAAATTTTTCGTCAAAGTTTTATGGGCTTCTACATGTGGGAATGATTTCATATTTGGTCTGAAGCTTTATGATGATGAGTTGTACCATGTAAGCAATTTTCAGGTTCCGTGCCACTACTTCCTGTTTGCCGATACTTTAACTTTTTATTATAACACTCTATAGATGAAAATTTTTCGTCAAAGTTTTCTGGGCCTCTATATGTGGGAATGATTTCATATTTGGTCTGAAGCTTTATGATGATGAGATGTACTGTGTAATCAATTTTCAGGTTTGCAGTGCCACTACTTCCTGTTTGCCGATACTTGAATTTTTTATTATACATGTACCACTCTATTGGTGAAAATTTTTCGTCAAAGTTTTATTGGCTTCTACATGTGGGAATGATTTCATATTTGGTCTGAAGCTTTATGATGATGAGTTGTACCATGTAAGCAATTTTCAGGTTCCGTGCCACTACTTCCTGTTTGCTGATACTTTAACTTTTTATTATACCACTCCATGGATGAAAATTTTCGTCAAAGTTTTCTGGGCTTCTACATGTGGGAATGATTTCATATTTGGTCTGAAGCTTTATGATAATGAGATATACTGTGTAAGCAATTTTCAGGTTTGCCATGCCACTACTTCCTGTTTGCCGATACTTTAACTTTTTATTATACCACTCTACGGATGAAAATTTTTCGTCAAAGTTTTCTGGGCTTCTACAACTGGGAATGATATGATATTTAGTCTAAAGCTTCATGATGATGAGTTGTAAAGTGTAAGGTATTTTAAGGTTTTGCCCTGCCACTACTTCCTGTTTGCCGATACTTTAACTTTTTATTATACCACTCAAGGGATGAAAATTTTCATCAATGTTTTCTGGGCTTCTACAACTTGGAATAATTTTATATTTGGTCTAAAGCTTCATGATGATGAGTTGTATAGTGTAAGCTATTTTGAGGTTTGCCATGCCAATACTTCCTGTTTGCTGATACTTTAACTTTTTATTGTACCATTCTATGGATGAAAATATTTGTCAAAGTTTTCTTGGCCTCTACAATTGGGAATGATTTGATATTTAGTGTGTATAACTTCATGATGATGAGTTGTATCGTGTTAGCTATTTTCAGGTTTGCGATGCCACTACTTCCTGTTTGCCGATACTTTTATAACTTTTTATTTTAAAATATTTTCATAACCAAATGTTGATATTTTGATACAAAGGAAGTGACTGCCTATTGCGGGTCCCTCCTGCATTCAGCAGTACCTCTAGTTCATTCTTTTACAAATACATGAACACTTCCATGTAAAATGCAGGCGACACATATGTTCTTTGAACCATCCTTACGTTTTCATGGTTGAGTGACCTCTTAGTAGTTCTGTATATTAGTATATTTCTAACATTTGTAAATTTCAGGAAAGTTTCAGTAATAGAAAAGATGAAGATAGTAATTAAAGAAAGAGGAGGATTTTTAGGTTTATACCGTGGAATTATGCCAGGGACAATCAGAAGTTTCTTAGCCAATGGAACCAGTATGGTAGTTATGTCATATGCTCAGAAGAAAGTGTCAGAACTTGGTCTGCGCTCATAGGGAAAAATGTTAAGCACTTTAATCTGGAAGGGACCAGGAAAATGCCAAACAGTATGCTGAAATACCAAGTCTTTCAAATATGCACTATATTGTATTTATAACCTATTTTGACATTTTTTTTTTCTAACGAATTTTAATCCATATTATGTTTTATTTCTTTTTATATGGCAGCTATTTTCAGAAACTTTTAAATTTAAATCTTTTGTAAATGAAAAATAAATTGTTGTTGATTTTTTGTATTAACTTACATGCAGCTTACATCAGATTCAGGGTTTACCAGTTGATATATAATTCATCCCTTATTTTAAAGAGTGGCAATATTTTTTTATAAGTTTGAAATCCAGCTTAGGTATAATGGCAATTGTAACTTGACTAGTGGTCAACCAGTATAATACTCAACAATCTTCTTTTTCACACATGTGCAAATGGTATCAGAATAAGAGTAAAAAGGTGCAAAACAACCATATTTTCAAATTTGTCTGTCTCCGTTTATGAAGGAAGTATAAGTTAAGACCATTTTTTTAACTCAGATGTGCTTTTCAGACATGTTAATGTGAATTGTTTTGCTTTCAGTTCTGACTGTTAATTGCATCTGTTTGAAAACGTCCGATTATGGGGCAGGAAATTGAGAATTCCATTTTCAGTAATATTAGAATGAAATAATTTATGGAAGGTATACCATACAGTATTGTTGTCATTTAACAAGATTTTGCCTGTCATGCAATTTAGATACTTTTGATTATCTTTTCTCTATCAGCTTGAACAGATTTCGATATTTCGATTTGTTTTGATTTTATCTGCATTAATGAAAAATAAGTTGTCCAAATGGCCATATGCAGAAAGTGAATTTACAGTAATAGACGACTTTCCAGCATGTGAATTTCCTTGAAAATTTTGATGTCACAATATAGATTTTCCAATGTCATAATGTTTAGTGACGCAATTTGCGCCGATTGACCCCAGGTCAACTGACGCAATTCATTCATAAACAGAAGTAAGAAGGTGGTCTATTTCAGTATTTTTGTTATTAAACATAGACTGGGACTTTATATTCGTAAATTTAACCCCATGCTAAAACTGGAAGTTTAGGCCCGTCATGGGTTTCTTGATTACCAGATTATGAGGGCATTTTTTTAATGATTATTTGATTACGAGGGCATTTTTTTGATGATTATTTGATTACAAGGCATTTATTTAATGATGATTTGATTATTAGCTTGCATTTTTATATATTTTTTGATTACTAGGCCCAAAATTTATTGATTACCAAGGTAAAAATTTAATGATTATTTGATTACCAAGGCAAAAATTTAATGATTATTTTATTCCTAGAACCCCCCCATGAGGACCCTCGAAGTTTAAATTTGAATTTACAGGTGCAGCCCAAGGTTACATGACAACATCACTATACCTGCCATGAATTTTTTTCTGAAATATAAAATCTTCAACATGGTAATAACAACTGATTAAAACTTTTTATGAAATAGATTTTTACATAAATCATAACTACAAAGGTTTTGTGGTGTAGGATTAGGTAGTGTCCACTGTGAAACATTGTCCCTGTTACAATTGCTTTCAGTGAAAAAGTCCCAGGACAGAATAAAACACATTGATGATCATGAAATATTGTCTTCTTGGATTTTCCAATAATTATAAAGTATATAACAGGAAGGACAATTTTTCACAGAACACTATTTTGGCTTGCAGTTGTACTAATTTAATATACACAACCAGTTATATATGGTTGAATGTGTATTCAAGGTAGTTGTTATTCTTTTTGAATATATTCAGTGCTTTTAAATGAATGAGCCACATGAGTTTGATGGAAAACAGAAAATAGGTGGCCTATTAGATTTTAATTCCTTGAACATTGCCATAGGATACCATATATAACATACTCAAGAAATAATAAGATTTTCCGAACATACATGTACAATTTATTCTATTTGAAGATATTGTAAATATTTTATATAATGTATAATTGATATAATAAGCATAATATCCATCAAATATTTTGATATTTATATGAAGTAATATATATAAGAATATTTTTGAGCGAGTTTGACTGTATGAAGACTTATAAATAATAAATAATTATATGTCTCTGTAAATAATAAATTTATACATGCATTTTTAGTGCACTTAAAACAAAGTTGGTGAGATATAATTTCACTGTTTACTCTCATTCCATCATTCTGTGATTCTGTCATTTTTTTATATACCCCAGCTTTGCACAGTGCAGCGACCCTGTATTTCAAGACACAGTTTTACATTCAAGTCTATTTCTGTACCATTGTAATGTATAGATGTACTACATTTGGCCTTTTGCTACATATTGGTGGGTACATGCCAGTCTGACACCTGTCATATACCCTTGGCCTCAATTTCGTGGTTCAATGCCTTGATCAGACTTGGAATCTCTATAAACAGAACACCAAAAGGCTCCATATTTGGTCCATTGCTATATTTAGGTGAGTGCGTGGTCCATTGCTATATCTAGGTGGGTGCATGCCAGTCTGACAGTTATCCTATAATCTTGACCTAAATTTTATGGTTCATTGAATTTGATAATTTTGTTGTACTTGAATGCTAGTTTCTCTAGATCTGTTACTAGAAAACCTAGAGGCACTATATATAGTCATTTGTTACATCTGGGCAGATACATGCCAGTGTGACTCCTGACATGTAGCCTTGACTTCAACTTCATGCTTCACTGACTTTCTTAACATTATGCACTTGTTTCCATTTCCAGGCAATTATATCGCCTACACTCACCATTTATGGTCTGATGTTCTATCTGTGTGAGTTAAATACCAGTTAAGCACCTTTCATGAAACTTGACCTCAATTTCACATTGAACAATTTTGAAAACTTTTCATATTTATGTGCATTTCTCAGCAAATGTAACGCTTGCACTCATTATAGATATTTGACATATTTTTATATCTTTGGCGACACATATGACTTTAACACATATTATAAGACATTTACCTCAAGTTCACGGAGCAATTAAAATGCCTTTACTTACCGACACTTAAATTTGTATGAGTAGATGTCAGTCTCACAACTGTCATCTTAAACTCTGTTTCTCAGTCTTAGTTATTTCTGTAAAATCTACAGTGAGTACCAACTCAGTTGGAAGTTTATCACTCCCATCATACCTCAAAACCAATGACGTAGGACTTTGACTCGGCATCATGAAAATCCATGAATTTGTATTGAAGAAATGTTCTGTTTGCTCCATGTTTTCAGAACATTTTGTAGATCTTCCAATGGGGATCAGATCACGCTTATCCTTTCAGAGCGCCTAGTAATACCCCAGATTTTGTTCAATTAACACTGTTAGTGCTTTAGTTTTTTGTGTTCTTGTTCATTTATGTTGATTTGTTTTTATTGTTGTCATGTTTATCAATTTGTGTTGTATCTAGGTCTATATGTTAATGGATTTTTACCTTTTCTGCATCCTTGCTTTTGCATTTATTTGCCCATGTACACTTGCAAAATTCACGTGAAAATATAAACCTGTGTATAAATATTTGATCAAGGTCAATATTTTACCTGTCAGCCATCTTGTTGAATAAACCAAAAGTCCCCAATGTTTCATCTAGAAATAAACCTTTTTGCATTTTTGAAAGTGATACCTACCTCAAATGGAATGAGATTTGCTTAAGGCCACATCAAGTTAATTATTAGATTCTCATCCAGGTCACCAAAAATAATGGGATGGGCAGAATGCTTTTATATTTTTCTCTGTTTCACATTAAAATCAAATAAGGTTCTTACAAACAACAAAGACTTAATTATCCATTTATCGGAAATGATAACTTTTGTATGAAACTGTGTCATTCTATTTCTGGAGATTACTTTTTTCAGGGAATCGTTACAAAAGTCTGAAATTGTTGTTTGAAAATTAACTTGATAAACTGTGAGCAAAGCTCACTAATATATGCCCTGATTCCCCCATTGATTCCTAAATTAAAAAAAAACAAAAAACAAAAACAAAAAACTCAAGACAAATCAAATTTTTAAATAGTAAGTGCACAATGGCAATATGTACTGAACATTCTGTGAAAGTTTCAGTGAATTCAATTAAGTGGTTTAAGAGTTAAGAGGAGTTGTCGCCATAAAATGTGTACCACTTTGGCGGATGGAGAAATGAAGGGACTGACACCATGATCACTGTATATCATCTGCTAAAGTGGAGGTATAAAAAATATGAGTTGGACA
>MJUU01046971.1:35200-45422 GCA_002080025.1 Modiolus philippinarum | reverse complement strand
TTAGCCTCTATCTCAAACTGTTTTTGAAATTCAAGACGAAATATATAAAACCACGAAAAATTTGACCAATAAAGGGCAATAACTCCTATATGGGCATTTGGATTTTCTTCAAAATTGGCATGTGGAAAGATCTTGATATGCTGAACATTTTTGTAATAAAAACTTAGCCTCTATCTTCAACTGTTTTTGAAATACGATACAAAATATATAAAATCTCTAAAAATTTGACCAATAAAGGGCATTTACTCCTATATGGGTATTAAGATTTTCTTCAAAATGGGCATGTAGGAAGACCTTGACATGCTAAACAATTTTGCAACTGAAACTTAGCCTTTATCCAGAACTGTTTTTGAAATATAAGATGAAATATATAAAATCACGAAAAAATTGACAATTAAAGGGCAATAACTCCTTCATGGGTATTTGGATTTTCTTCAAAATAGGCTTTTGGGTAGTTCTCGACATTCTGAACATTTTTGCAATAAAAACTTAGCCTCTATCCCAAACTGTTTTTGAAATATATGATGAAATGTATGAAAGCACGAAAAAAATGACAATTAAAGGGCAATAACTCCTACATGGGTTTTTGGATTTTCTTCAAAATAGGCACGTGGGTAGATCTTGACATTCTGAACATTTTTGCAATTTAAACTTAGCCCTTATCTCAAACTGTTTTTGAAATTAAGACGAAATATATAAAATCACCAACAAAAAAATGACCAATAAAGGGCAATAACTCGTAAATGGGTATTTTGATTTTCTTTAAAACTGTCATGTGGGAAGATCTTGATATGCTAAACATTTTTGTGATTTAAACTAAACCTCTACCTGTTATAGTTTTTTTTAATAAAAAATAAAGAACATCAAAATTTTGAAAATTTTACGGAAAAAGGGCAATAACTCTAGATTGGGTCATCAGATTTTCTTCAAAATTGCAGGGTGAGTTGATCTTGTCATACTGATCATTTTTATCCTGTCAGATTTTTGATATCTGCAACGATTTTTGAGTTATTTGTCAAAAACAGCAATTTACCCCCCATGTTCTATTTTTAGTAACAGCGGCCATGCTGTTTGGGTTTCAGACTTCTCGGATTCAATTTTGAAACTACATACCCTGGTGATGATCCCGGCCAAGTTTGGGTTAAATTGGCTTAGTAGTTTGAGAGGAGAAGATTTTTGAAAAAAAAACAACTTTACGACGGACGACGGACGGACAGACGGACGGGCGACGGACGCCAAGTGATGGCAAAAGCTCACCTTGGCATAGCCAGGTGAGCTAAAAAATGCATGCCAAAAACAACAGTACCATTAACTACTATTGTAAGACCAAAAACAACAACACTACCATTTAATACAAAAATATATGCACTTATATTAACTGCAATTTTAAGAACAAAAACAACAACATTACTATTTAGAATTGCCAATCACAAGTCAGATAAAATGGCAGATTCCCACCGGAAGCCATTTGGGTCGGTGACATTCTCTAGATTTTTCATCTTAGCTTACGGAAAATCGGTCATTTAACAGTCAATGTAACTATTAAGTTAACTTTCTTATGAAAAATTATATAAAGCGTGCTTAAAATATTAAAAAGAATTTAAAACATTAATTTTAATGATGAATCGGATTTTTGTTCTCGGGACTTTTCCATACGAGCACCATTGATAAAAAGTGAAAATCGAAGATAATAACTTGAAAATTCAACATAATACATCGAAAATTCAAGATATAAAGTGAACATTCATTTAATGATTAAAACTTGAAAAATCAAGATATATAAAACTTGAAACTTGAAAATTTAAGATAAATTCAAAATATACAAAATTGAAAATTAAAGAAAATCAGTTAAAATTCGAGATAAATCTTGAAAAGTTTAGATGTAAAGTTGAAATGAAAAATTCCAGATAAAAAGTCGAAATTATAGATAAAAAGTTTTCAGTTTGAGGAATAATTTCCCAAAAGCTGTTGCAAGAACCAGAGGCTCATATGAGCCTGTATACCTCACTTTATTGAATTGGTTCTATTCACCCATTATGACTAACAATACAGCCAATAAGGGCTTACTAAAACGGAGACCATGATTTAACATTGGACTCTACGGAAAAACGTGTTCAACGATCTTCTCTTCAGAAACTTTTTTTTGCCCATTGAAATCAAATTGATCACAATAGTGGTTATGTGGTTCCCTTATAAAGATTATGTCCTACATGTCAACACCTAATCTGAAATGGCAGCTGATGGGGGTCAAGGTTTAACATTTTTACCCTAAGGAAAACATTCAAAGATCTTTTCCTCTGAAATTACTTTACCAATTTGAACTAAACTAAGGGACTGACTGATTTAAAAATTATGTATGGCGAGGATAGGTCATATTCAAGGTGGCTGCAAGTTTTGGTTCATTTTCATTTTCCCGTTCGGTTCCAATTTGTATTTCGTGTTCCGTTTTAGAAAAGCCCTTATTGGCTGTATTGTTAGTTTTTCATTGTGTGATAAGAATTTAACTAAGTGAGCTATACAGGCTCAAGTGGGCATTTGCAGCCCTTTTCACAAAAAATTTAACATTTCATATAACTTACGATAAAAATTAATCGTAATAATTTTTGTGAAAATCGCTGCTGGTTCTTGCAAGTGTTACTTGACATTATTCCTTAAACTGTAGGCGATTTTTTACTTGAAATTTCAACTTTTCAAGTCTATATCTTGAATGTTCAAATCTATTATCTCGAAACTGAAGATATTATCTTCAATATTCATTTTATTATCTCAAATTTTTAACATGCTAACTTGGTTTTTCAAGTTTTTATCTTGAATTTTCAACTTTTTATCTGTGAATTTTCTAGTTTTTATCTTAATTTTTTGAATTTTCTAGTTTTTATCTTAAATTTTAAACCTTTCAACATAATAATCCTTAAAAATGTTTTCTTGAGTCACCGATATGGGCGTCCGTAGTTTCCTTAGTAGTTATGAAATGTCTTCGGAAAATTTCCATTTCAAGGAAATATAGATAACATAAATAACAAGGTTTGTTAATTTACTTGTAATCTACCGTTTGAATTAGTAGGAAAACATGTTAACATGAATATATACACCAGATTACATGTATGGTTGTAAAACATGCATAATGAATTGATTGTCATCATAAAACTTGTCATTTTAAGTACTTGATTTGTTTGATTGACAGAATAATACATAAGAAAAAAAGAATATTTTTTTTTGAAATATCAGTCATAAATTCTTTTTGATCGTAGAAAAATGAAGAATAAATGCATTCTTACCTGTATAGTGTACTGTTACATTTTGTCCCATACTGGGAAAAGTTTTTCCTGGAAAATAAAATAAGTGAATAACTAAAAAAGTCATAAATTGCTTGGTCTGGAGTCTTTACTTATTTCAAGAAAAACAAATAAAAATATATAAATATACTACATTAAAAAAATTCAGAAAAAATGCACTTCTTTCTCGCCCATCGGCGGATCCAACCATAGAAAAAAGGGGTTCCATAAAAAAGAGGGATTCGATACCTTTTCCTGTTTTTTTGTTTTTTTGTTTTGTTTTTTTGTTTGTTTTTTTTTTGTTTTGTTTTTTTTCTGTCTTTTTGTGTTTTTGTTTTTTGTCAATCCTCCTTGTATTTCACAGTAAATTTTAAAAAAATCAGAAGATCCCTGGAACCCCACTATTGGTCTACCGGGGTTAGTTTTCAAATTAAAAAATATGTTGGATTTGAATATCACATATAACTTTAATAAGAAAAAAAACTCTAATGAAGAAAACTTACCATCACCAGCCTTTAAAGTTAACATTCTTACTCCTACCCCCGATCCTTGGTTTGAGGGGGCTTGTGAGGGCTGTGGACCTTGTGCTTGTTGACTGGCCCATGATTGTTGAGCAGCTCCAGCGCCCTGTTGAGTTCCGGGTTGGTTTCCCCATGCTTGCTGGTTTTGTGTTTGAGTTTGTTGCTGGCCCTGATTCCAGCCTTGCTGTTGTGTCGATTGTCCACCAGGTGATGCTGCAACTGGTTGTGCCTGCCAGGAAGGTTGAGCGGCATTATTCCCACCCCATCCCTGTTGTAATGAAGGCAAAACACACACGGCAAAAATAGCTAAAAACAAGAAAATATGTCCTCCTTCCATACTTATTCAAAGAAATGTTTCAATCAAATAACGCAAAACAAAATGGGTTTATTTTTCTTTACATCAATCATTCGGAGCATTCGTTACGATTGAAACAATGGATGCTCGCCACCGGAACAAGATGCCTCAGGCTTCTTACGTCAATCACCCAATCAAGAAAACGACGTTATGATATATAATGACACATTTGTTTTATTTGAATGTAACAGTAATCTGTCGAACAATAAACGTATCACTATATGATATTTTCATTTTCTTTTGATATTATTGTAATGTTAATCAAATCCGCCCACATTTTTGGACCACCGATAGTTCAGTTGCCGTCAAGTTTCTGGTACCGTATGTTAATCACGTTGAATTCGTTTGGTGCGGTTTTTGGATAAAATATTACCATTAATAATTTTTTCCTTACTTTATTATCTCATTACTTAAAAATAATATCTCATAAATAAGTTAATACCGAAGTTACTGTGAATTTATTTTCTTCATTTTCTGTTCATTATCTTCAGTGCCGATAAAATCTAAACGTCAGTTGGAAGACCATACACTCAAAGATGTTTAAAAACTGATAGAGAACAAACAACCAATATGATCTAAATGTAAAGCCGAAACATCAGCTAAGGACAGGGCTTTGCATGAGGGAGATACTCCTTTTTTTCAACAAAATTTACAAAAAATTTAGATATTGTAAGATTCCAAAAATAATCGGCTTTCGGGTCAGCACCGAAGTACTGTCTACTGGGCTGCCGGTTAATACCCTCGGGTACTAACACTCCACCAGCAGTGGCATCGACCCAATGGTAACAAACAACCAAATACCGAAGTCACTGCGAATTTTTTTTCTGCAAATGCGCATTTCGAAAACTTATGTCTCGTCAGTGCAGATAAAATCTAAACGTTTGAAAGACCATACACTCAAAGATGTTTAAAAACTGATAGAGAACAAATAAATAAATATGAGATAATTTTCTCTTTATTATGCGATAACATGGAATAAAAATGAGATTATTGTCTCATAACAATGACTTATTATCCCATAATTATAAGCCAATATCTCGGAATCGCGAAATAATATCTCGCAGTTATGAGCTAATATCTCATAATTATGAGCTAATATCTCATAATTATGAGATAATATCTCATAATAATGAAATAAATATCTCATAATTATGAAAAATATCTCATAATTATGAGATATTATCTCATAATATTCATAGGGCAGCAATACGCTTTCTTACTGAGACTCGAAATGTTATGTTTTCATAACATGTATTTTAAAGAGATTTTCCGATCGGGTCAAATGATGAGGTATATTCTGCGCTGGCGGAGCAATGTTTATTGTGAAATCAGGCAGTAATGAGCAACCTGATGACCTTAAATAAGTCAAGACTGTGATGTTTGGTTTCAGTTATCTCAGTGGGTCGCAATATAATATATTTTTCCTCCAGGAACTTTGAATGCATTTGTATTTACCTTTTTATTGTGCGAGACAAAAATAATCCTGGTCAAGACTGTAATCATTTCAAAAATCACCACCCTTCTTAAAAGCCCCGTTAAAACCTTCTATGGACATGGTATACTGTAAACCAACTTATTTTCGCGGATACTTTATTTCGCGTTTTGTTCCTTCTGGTGACGTTCGCAGAGATTAATGTTCGCGATTTTCTGTTTCTGTTAATGCTTTTATTTAAGTATATGAACTATTCGCAGCGATTTATTTTCGCGATATTTTCACGCACGCGAAAGTCGCGAAAATAAGTTGGTTTACAGTAAATCAAATATTGCTAGGTTTGCTGTGTTAAACACCAGTTTAACTGTTGTTTTATGTATTAACATTCCAGATGGTCATGTGAAAAAATGACCTTGTTCAAGACAGCCGTGAAGGGTGAAAAAGGGCACACTGTTTAAGACAACCTTGATTAAGTTTTGTTCCAACTAGCCCAGTTGTTTCAGACGAGAAATTCTTTGTATGCTTTTTCCATAGGAACCAGTAATAAATTAAGTTCCCTGCAAGTGGCCATGTTGGATGACAGATACTAGTAAGCACCAAAGTAACAATACTTCGTCAGCATCTCATAAGCATCCCGTCATGCCATGTTTGTTTCAAATCTATTTTTTATGCGAGATGCATACTAGTCCTTTTCACTTCCGGTGGTCTTTCAGAATGCCGCCAAAAGGGCCTATTCAGTCGGTACAAGTTTATGGTCGCAAGAAAACTGCTACAGCAGTAGCCCATTGTAAAAGGGGTAATGGTTTAATCAAAGTTAATGGCAGACCATTAGATCTTTTGGAACCACAAGTATTACGTTACAAGCTCCAGGAACCACTATTGTTACTGGGAAAAGAAAAGTTTGCTGGAGTAGACATCAGAGTTAGAGTTAAAGGAGGTGGTCATGTAGCACAGGTTTATGCTATAAGACAAGCAATCTCTAAAGCCCTTGTTGCTTATTATCAGAAATATGTAGATGAAGCTGCTAAGAAAGAGATTAAAGACATGTTAATCAGTTATGACAGAACATTATTGGTAGCAGATCCCAGACGATGTGAGCCTAAAAAATTTGGTGGTCTAACCTTAAAAAGACAAAAGTATTAGTCTTTAATAAAAGTGGCCGTAAGACAAATATTGAATTAAAGTATAAAGATGAAATAATAGAAAGTGTACAGAGATACTAGTACCTAGGTATTGTTTTTACAGCCTCTGGAACTTTCTCTGCCGCTAAAGAGGAGTTATATAATAAAGGATATAAAGTCTGACCATACACCAAATGCAAAAGTTTTGTTACATATTTTCAACCATACAATAAAGCCCATATTGCTGTATGGATCTGAAATCTGGGGATACTTCTCCCCAACTAAATATAAAGATAATGTAGATAAATATATTACTAAAGAAATAGACTCTATTTTATTAGAGAAGCTCCACACAAAATTCTGTAAATTTATATTAGGTGTCCGAGTCAGATCATCAAATGATGGATGTAGAGGGGAGCTGGGTAGTCTGCCTTTATTATATTCAATAATATGTAATTTAGTAAAATACTGGTGCTATATAGTAAAAACAGTTGACAGGTCAAACTCGTTGTTATTAGGCCTTTAAAATGTCTGAACTTATGTCAGACAAAAATAAAGATTGGTTGGATGTATTAAGGTTATTTTTAAATATCTGAAATTAGAATATTTATTTCGTAACCCAGAAAAATTTAAAACTAATCAGATAGTAAATAAAGTTAAACTCCAATTGCATGATAAGTTCACATGCATTTGGAAAGCTAACTTACTTAATGATAAAAGAAAAGTTGTAAACCAAGGTAATAAGTTAAGAACATATAGACAATTCAAAACTAATTTTACTTTTGAAAAATACCTTTTATTTGGTAATAGAGAACAAAGAAGACTTCTTTCTAAATTTAGAATAAGCGACCACCCTCTACAAATAGAAATGGGTCGATATTTACAATTAGAAGTCAAAGATAGAATATGCAAAACTTGTTCTGAAAATATTGAAGATGAATGTCATTTTTTAATACAATGTAAAAGTTATTTAAAAGAACGTAATCCTTACCTTAAAGAAATAGAAGAAAGATTTAAACATTTTAAAAATCTTTCTAACGTAAATAAATTTTTATGGCTTATGTCAGCTGAAGATAAATTTATTGTTACTAAAGTATACAAACTATTGTCTGTTTTGTATGAAAAGAGAAAAGAAATGTTGGAGGCAGACAGCCCGGTTCCCTAACTACACTAATCCTAACTAGTAATGGTGTGTCTCCTGTAGAGTATTTCATTCTAATATTCACTATTGTATCTACCATTGTTGTATATAATAACCATTTTTTTTTGTGTATCCTTTATTTGATATTATTTCAGTTGTAAAATCAATTAATACCAATAACTGTTTTACTTAGTTAATATTATATTATGTTATCAGCTTTGTATTTATTTTGTATTGTAATTATTCCGCTCAGCAATGGGCGCCATGATTGGCTGAATAAAATTATCTTATCTTATCTTATCTTATCTTATCTTAGTCACCAATAGTTCATTCAAGTCTTTGCATTCTGTGCAAGCTACCTAGAAGCTGTTCGGCTTCATTGACGACAGCAAGACATTTTTAGATGAGATTAGGCCTTTGACACCATATACTTTATATACAAAAAATATTATTATGTATATAAAGGTAAAGATTATGGGTAGAAACCACCCATTTTGACCCTTTGTAGCTCACCTGGCTTTGCAAGGTTTTAAAGGTTTTTAAGCTTTGCCATGAAAATATCTTTGTAAAAAATTGTGTAAATTTGTGCAAAACGCCTATTTTGCTCTTGATTATAAAAGAAACAAATTTTTTTAATAAAGTGCTAGCAGAGAATTAATCTAAAACTTAAAAGAGAAAAGTTATTCAAAGTAGATTTGAAAACAGAAGTTAAATGGAGATAACCCATAACAAAGAAAAATGGTGAAAAACAGGCAATAACTCCTACACAGGCCTTCGGATTTTACTTCAAAATTTCAGAGAGGGTAGATCTTGATATGCTGAACATTTTTTCCAATTTACACAGCTCTCTCTGTTACAGTTTTTGAAATAAAAAATGCATAAATTTCGATAATTTTACGGAAAAAAGGCTGTAACTCCTAGACGGGTTTTCTGATTCTCTTCAAAATGCAGGGCAGATAGATCTTGGCATTCTGAACAATTTTACCCACATGTCAGATTTTCGTTTTCTGTAAAAGTTTTCCAGTTATTGGCCAAACTATGTTCTATTTTTAGCAACAGCAGCCATGTTTTTCATCTGATCATTATAAAATGTGGACTGTTTGTAGGAAACATGTCATAGATGACCTATTAAGTTTCAAACCAATCCCCCAGCGGTTTCAGAGTAGAAGATTTTTTAAAAAGTTTACGATGGACGACTGACGCAAAGTGATGGCAAAAGCTCACCCTGGCAAAGCCAGGTAAGCTAGAAAGGGTCAAAATTAGTTGTTTCTACCCAAAATCCCGCCAATTTTCTCAATTTTCCTGCTTCATGGCGGGAAAACATTTTAAAAACAATCTTTAACTAGAGGCTCAGAGACTGAAATTGCATCTCTCACCTGACAAAATGCTTCTATGCCATGCATTACCAAAAATGATGTTTTTACCAATGGGGTCTTATGTTTAGCTATGTTCTCTAATAGCACCTGTCTTTTTCGTCTGATCCTTTTGAAATGAATAATTTTTGCAAATGACCTTCTATACATTTTGTTGAATTTGCTTGAATAGTTTCAGAGAAGATGATGAAAAGGATGGTTTTCTAATATGGAGGGGTATTTCCGCCACCAGAGAAATTCTATGCTGTAAATTTTATCTTCTCTTTTTATTGTTTTCACTTTCCTTATCCATAATTCTGCATTTTCTATATTTTATATTATAGATTCTAGGATATTAATTTATCATATTTTATATTCTTTCTTTAAATGTTCCTATTTCATCCCGACTTCTGCAGTTTTTATATTTTATATTATTGTTTCTAAAACTCAATTTGTTATATTTTATGTTCTTTCTTTAAATGTTCCCATTTCTATGCTTTGTTCGTCAAGTTCTAAATTCTTCTTTCACGACATTATATCTACCGTGTTAATTTCGAAAAATTTCATGTTTTATAATTTGAAAGAGAAATGTTCAAAGTAAGTATTCATTGTGCATCATTCTTTAACTTTTATATTTTATCTTTTAACTTTTGTCTTTGTATTTTTGTTTTTATGTGCTTAAAATAAACGTGGCGGAAAAAACGCGTAGGATTGAATTATGACAACAGATGGCGCTAGTGTTGCTGTGACAGCTGTTCATCCACCAGCAGATTCGTCCACGACCGGGACGTTATAGGGTCATCATATATTTTATTATGTATTTCAAAGACAATTTTTAATATGATGCAACAAAGTGCAATTTTTAAGACGGTGAGATAAAAAAGCCTTTCCATCTAAGTGGGTGAAATAAAAAAAGCCTTTCCATTTAAGTGAGAATGAAGCCGGGAAAACTTGAAGGGTTCATGATTGGAAGCGGTAATAGACTTCACTGAATACTGCTTAACCCCAACAACGGTTGTGACACG
>MJUU01046971.1:10742-32365 GCA_002080025.1 Modiolus philippinarum | reverse complement strand
AACACTAGCGCCATCTGTTGTCATAATTCAATCATACGCGTTTTTTCCGCCACGTTTATTTTAAGCACATAAAAACAAAAATACAAAGACAAAAGTTAAAAGATAAAATATAAAAGTTAAAGAATGATGCACAATGAATACTTACTTTGAACATTTCTCCTTCAAATTATAAAACATGAAATTTTTCGAAATTAACACGGTAGATATAATGTCCTGAAAGAAGAATTTAGAACTTGGCGAACAAAGCATAGAAATGGGAACATTTAAAGAAAGAACATAAAATATAACAAATTGAGTTTTAGAAACAATAATATAAAATATAAAAACTGCAGAAGTCGGGATGAAATAGGAACATTTAAAGAAAGAATATAAAATATGATAAATTAATATCCTAGAATCTATAATATAAAATATAGAAAATGCAGAATTATGGATAAGGAAAGTGAAAACAATAAAAAGAGAAGATAAAATTTACAGCATAGAATTTCTCTGGTGGCGGAAATACCCCTCCATATTCTAATACCAGGCTCCAATGTTAAACTATGTTCTGCACTGAAGGCGATGTTTTTTGTCGGATCGAAATGAAATGAGAAATTCTTGTAAAGTTCCTTCAGTACATCATTCCTGTAAATTTTGGTTGAACTTGATTTAAATATAAGTTCCCTGCTGGCGGCCATGTTTTTATCAGATCAAAACGAAATGAGCAATCTTTGTTAAGGACCTTTAGTAAATCAGTCCTGTAAAGTTTGGTTGAATTTACTTCAGCCGTTTCAGAGATGATGAATATAAGATTTTACCAACCTAACTTCGGTTCCGCGCTCAGTTGCAGCCATGTTTTTTTGTCAGATAAGAACGAAATGAGCAGTCTTTGTAAAGGACCTTCCATAAACCATTCCCGTAAAGTTTGGTTGAATTTGCTTCAGAGAAGAAGATGAAAATGTGATTTTCCCATAGGGTCCAATGTTAAACTATGTTCCGTGCTGGCAGCCATGTTTTTTTTATCAGATTTGAACGAAATAGCAATCTTTGTTAAGGACCTTTAGTACATAATTCCTGTCTAGTTTGGTTGAGTTTGCTTCAGTGGCTTCAGAGGAGAAGATGAAAATGTGATTTTCCCATAGGGTCCAATGTTAAACCTAAGTTCCACACTGTGGCCATGTTTTTTATCAGATTTGAACGAAATGAGCAATCTTTGTTAAGGACATTTCGTTCATCATTCCTGTAAAGTTTGGTTGAATTTGCTTCAGTGGTTTCAGAATAGAAGATGAAAATGTGATTTTCCCATACGGTCCAATGTTATTTAACTATGTTCCGTGCTGGAGGCCACGCTTTTTGTTGGATCAAAAAGAAATCAGCAATCTTTGTAAAGGACCTTTAGTACATCATTCCTGTAAAGTTTGGTTGAATTTGCTTCAGCTGTTTCAGAGGAAAAGATGAAAATGTGATTTTTCCCAAAGGGTCCTATGTTAAACCTAAGTTCTGTGCTGGCGGCCATATTTTTTGTCGGATCGGAAAGAAATGAGCAATCTTTGTAAAGGACCTGCCATACATCATTCCTGTAGAGTTTGGTTGAATTTGCTTTAGTGGTTTCAGAGGAGAAGATGAAAATGTGAAAAGTCTAACGGACTGAGGACAACAGACGCCAAGTGATGACAATAGCTCACACTGACCCTTCGGGTCAGGTGAGCTAAAAAGCTGCTTTCCCAGTGCATCGAGAAATTTTCCACCACTTCTTACATAATGCCAAACCCTTTCCCACTTACCTTAAATCTGATCCCACTTGCCTTTTAAATCCCACTGAGACCTGTACTATACATAGAAAGTATCTTGACTGAAAGGATACCCCAAAACACATTTCCCAAAAATAATTGAAACTAGAAATAGGTAATATGTTGATCTCAAAAGATACCACCACACATAGGCAATTCAAATAGTTGCAGAAACCTCATTGGTGGATCAAAAAGGGGGGGTCTGGGGTTGGAACCCCCTTTTTTGGACAATCATGATAACCTGAAATACCCCAAAAATTTCCTTTCATTTTTAGATTGGACCCCCCCCCCCTTTTTTCAATTTCCCTGGGTCTGCCCCTGAACCTGGATAACTATTTTGCTTGATCATTAGCTTTTTCATTACTGGTAGTAAAAAGAAAATAAATCAAACTTTTCCAGTACCTAGTGGTGAGAAACATGTTAAACTTTTCTCTGAGATAAACTTATCACCCACAAACTAAGAAATTAATAGATTTACATTATTAAAGGGTCCAGCAATAACTGTGTAATCTGAATAACCAATCACTGTGAGAAATTAATCCAGATTTGGATTTCATGGATATATATTTACAAAATATTTGAACTTAATTTCAAAGCAATCTCAAGTTAATTCAAATGCAATAAGTCGGAACCCATTAGTCTGATCATGTAGAAAATCAAACTTGACCTGTATTCTATGGAAAGTAACATCATCCCAAAATATTAAAACTTTCTTTCACAGCAAACTCAAATTATCATCCAGAAACCATAAAATTTACAGATTTTGTGTTATGAAAGGGTCAAGAACTCCATAATGCAAAATACAATCACAGTGAAAATATAACTTGACCTGTATCTTATAATAAGTAACATTGTCCTAAATATATATTGAAACTTTCCCTCAAAGCAAACTGAAGTCATCATCCAGAAACCATAAAATCTACAGATTTTGCCTTACTCTGGAACATAAAATCTTATCATGCTCAAAATGGGGATTGACCTGTATTTTAAAATTAGAAACATTGTCCCAAAATATTAAAACTTTCCCTCAAAGTAAACTGTTATCATCCGGAAACCATAAAATGAACAGATTTTGCCTAAATCAAGGGCAATAACTCTCTAATGCAAAATCCAATCATGGTCGAAATCAAGCTTGACCTGTATTTTATGAATAAAAGAGTGTCCTAAAATATTAAAACTTTCCCGTGAAGAAAACTTGAGTTATCATCTGGAAATCATGAAATTTAAAGATTTGGCTAAATCAAGGGCAATAACTCTGGAACTAATAAACCGATTACACTCAAAATATAATTTCACCTGTTTTTTATAATAAGTAACATTGCCACAAAATATTAAAACTTTCATCAAAGCAAAATCAAGTTATCATCCGGAAACCAAAATGTGACAGGACAGAAAGATGAGATGAATCCTAAATACCCCGAACTTTTGAGGGGGGTTATAAAAACAAAGTATCTCATCTCCATGGTGCCTGACAATTATAATATTCCTTCATACACATTTTTTATAGTTTCTTTGTGTTACTCTAAGAGGAATTTTCACGACGAGTTGTACTTACTGGGAAATCTTTGCATAAGGAATCAATGAAAATTATCTCCCCTTCCCTTAAGACGATAACTATATTCATTCATGCACATCTGCATTTAGTGTCCTTCAAATGTGTAAAGTTTCACCAAAATTCTTCATTTAGTGTAGACAGGCAAACATATAGATGGACAAGGTGATTCCTATGTACCCCCTTAAATAGACAGTGTGATTGCTATATACTTCCTTGGACTTTGTTTGCATGTAATTTTACTGCACTTTAAAGATCAAAACATAACTGTTGTAAAAGACATACTATAAGGTTTTTTCATTTAATCAAAATAATGTTATCATATTCATATACAGCATAAAAACAAAACAAAATAAGCAGATAAGATTTGATCTTAATATAAATTATTTATGACATTAAGTAGAGTACAATATTAACACATTATATGTGCAACTGGCAAAATGCATGACCTAATACACATGGAGAAATATATGCCACCAATACACAATCTCTACTTTTAAAAACAATGTCAGACAATGTGAAATTTGTGCTGACTAAGCAAAAATAATAGGAGTTACTGGAAAAAACAAGAATCATCGACATGTGAAGCAAAATAACATTAAAAAAATTGTCGAAAATTAAACTGTTGTCAATGGTCATTTTGACAATTAATGATTTCAAAATGACTTGTATTATAAAACCAATACCTAGACCATACCTGAGTACTGGTATCAGTATTTACCAGACCACTTTTCAACACGTCACAGTATAGAAGACGTGATGTTAAAGAGCCTAAGTCACAAAATTATGTTTTTAAGTGCATTCTTGGTCACATAGGGCAGACATGTTTGTGATGTAGGGCGTACAAACAACAACTGGTGAATCTAAATATCTGGATATGGTCTATTGAATCTGTTATAGGTCATAGAAAATGAAAAACCAAAGGTCTTTCTAGTTAATATGTCAAATGCAGTTGATGACACAGAGGGAGACAAAAATAGCAGTACATACTGATTAAAGGTGGTGCTTTAAAAAGATATATCAATATGATATATTTTAATTTAAATGTTCAAAGATGTGCTTGTTTCCATTGGAAACAAAGTCCTCTTACACATAAAAAGGCATTAACAAACTACTTTATAGATACTAATTTCTTAAGCGCTCTTAAAAAAGGCCTTGCAAAAAAAGCAATAAGATTCAATGAAGCATTATAAGTGGTTCTGAGTTGTTGAAGTGAAAACTATATATGGTAAATTGTAATAGGACTTTATTATACCCCCCGCTTTAGTGAGCAGTATATAGTGATCATGGTATCCTTCCGTCCCTCCATTTATCTTTCCGTTCCTTCGTCTGTCTGTCTGTCCACCATGGGGGTACACACTTGGTGGCAATAACTACTCCTACACCACTCAGTGGATTTCAATGAAACTTTCACAGAATGCTCAGTACATATTGCCATTGTGCACCATTTATTTACAAATTTGATATGATATGATTTTTTTTATTTTTCTGGATACAAATTTAGTGAGCTCTGCTCACTTTTTAAATTTTTTTCTAATATCTCTTTAAAATTAAACAAATTTATCTGCACTTACTTAAAAACTAGAGCATGTCGAAACTGGCGTTGTCAGAAGAGCCTCGCAATTTCAATCCTGAAATTCCATGCAATAGTAAAATTGAGGTAAGTATGGATTCACATTCTGTTTGACACACAAATGTGTTCATACAGTAATTTGCTGCATACAGTGATTTCTTGAATTTTTACCAATACCAATACAATACTTTATTTCTCTCAAAACCAATTTACAAAGGTACCAAACCATGTCATTTCTCAGCTTCAGACTTAATATCAAATCATTCCAAGCTGATACGAGTCTAAAGATCTTATGAAGATAATTTGGTTTATAGTAAAAAGTAAAAGTATTGGCAAACAGGAAGTGGATGATCGACAAATTTGAAAAACCACTTTTGCAATATAACTCATCATTCCAAAGCTTCAAACCAAATTTCAAATCATTCCCTCCAGTAGAAGCCAAGAAATCTGACGGAAATTTACTTTTTTGTAAAAATTCAAAGTCTCAGCAAACAGGAAGTGGATGTCTGACAAACTTGAAAATTGTTTACACAATAGAACTCATCATTTCCAAGATTCAGACCAAATTTCAAATCATTCCCCACCAGTTGAAGCCAAGAAATCTGTGACGAAAATTTGTTTTTTTGTAAAAATTGAAAGTATCGGCAAACAGGAAGTAGAGGCCTGACAAACTTGAAAATTGCTTACACAATATAACTCATCATCTCTAAGCTTCAAACCAAATTTCAAATCATTCCCTTCAGTAGAAGCCAAGAAATCTTTGACGGAAAATTTGGTTTTTAGCAAAAATTCAAAGTATTGGTAAACAGAAAGTGGGCACCCGACAAACTTGAAAATTGCTTACACAATACAACTCATCATTTCCAAGCTTCAGACCAAATTTCAAATCATTCCCACATATAGAAGCCAAGAAATCTGTGACGAAAAAAATTGTTGACAGACAGACAGACAGACGGACAAAGTGAATACTATAGGGCACCCGCATCTCGATGTGGGGCCCTAATAACAAAAAGGTAGGTCATGTGTACTTTACAATTGTATGATCAAACATAACAGACAAAAAATAATAAAATATCCTAATTTTTTTTTTAGAAACAGCATTCCCTTGGAATCATGAATATAACTTGACCCATCAGGTTTCATTATGTACATTTTCAATATTCTTTATTGTCAAAACTACTGCCTTCCGGGGAAAAAGGGGGGGGTCTAACCTAATAAACCCTAAGCCAAATATCCCCTTGGATCCATCAATTAATAGTTTGCAATTTAAAAACATTTGCACATTCAAAATCATCATTTTTTTTTGTTATCAAATAGAATTTCCAAGTTCAAAACTTTGTGCTATCCACAGAAATGATTAAACAATGTTAAGCTTTGTAGAGGAATTTTGTTTGCTTTGAATTTCAATTTGAAAAATATCATTTAAAAGATATATTACAAGATTTAGTGAAGAAAATAAATAATATGTACTTCATCATAACCATAAATTCTCTTTAACGCATTTTCATTACATTCAAACGCAATACATATTTTTGGTGCTTCAGGCAAGTACTAAACTATAGTCACTCAATCATAAAATATACAAATTTTGTAGAAAACGCAGATAAAGATTTACCATATGTAGTAAAAATACTCTACTATGGGATAAAAATAGATAAATATCACAAATAAGTTTATATAAATGGACTAAATATGCTGAAATATAATTAAAATTGCTGTAGTATCAAAAGTAGGTCAAAGAAGCCCAGTTCTAGTCATACTTGGTAGTACTTTACATAATTTATACAATAACAAATTACAACGAAATCATAAAATATCCCTAAAAGAAACAAAAACTATATCTGTCTTTGAGTTTTACTCATCATACTGAAAGATTTGAATATCAGTGAGTAAATTAGGTACTATCAGTTTGATTCAAACCTACCCACATCTCTGTTATACAATACGATAAACCAGGAAATTTGAGCCATCTTTTTTTCACCATTTTCAAAATAAAGTCTTAAATCACCAACTTGCATCAAAATATTTGCTTCATTTTATTTTTGTGCCTCATCCTCTAACACGAAAATATTAACTAGAGAATGTGTCTGTAAGACACAGATGCCCCTTGGACTTAAATTCAAAACTTAACCAGAGTCACTGAAGTATAAAATGTAGGTCAAAGCCACCTAATTGTCAATGATTTGTGTAGTACTCGTCAAGGCAATTAATTTGATGAAATATCATTGTCCTATAATGTGTAGTTGTTGAGAAATGGACTTTAATGCAAAACTTAACCAAAGTCACTGAAGCATAAAATGTAGGTCAAAGCCACCTAATTGTCAATGATTTGGGTAGTACCCAAGGCAATTAATTTGATGACATATCATTGTCCTATAATGTGTAGTTGTTGAGAAATGGACTTTAACGCAAAACTACACTGACCAAGAAATCTTCAATGAAAAATTTAACATGAACTGTTCTAAAAATATCTATCATCATATCTGCAATGTGTCACATGTTTATGGCTATACATAATTAAACAGGACTTGGTGTCACATGTATATTCAGTTAATTCAGTTAAACAGGTAAGGATGTCATATGTTTATAGCTAGGTATGTTCAGTTAAACAGGTAAAGGTTCACATGTTTATGACTATACACAAAGTAAAACAATTAAAGGTATCACATGTTTATGGCGATATATACAGTTAAACAGGTAAAGGTGTCACTGGAACATGTTTATGGCTATATATATACAGTTAAACAGGTAAAGGTGCCACTGGAACACGTTTATGGCTATATATAAGATTAAACAGCTGAGAAAGTAATCTGTTCAAGACCTTTTACATTAACAGCTTACAAACAACTCAAGTACGATGCAGTCTTGTAAGTCGGCGCACCTAAGCATTTACCTTTCCATTCCTGCCGTAATTTTTATCACATTATTTTCAACTTTCAACAAAACAAATATACATAAACCAACTTTTAAATCATGCAGAATTTAAAATGGAATGCACCTTCCATATTTTGTCCCGTCTGGTGTCGCCACTGCACTATCGGGTTTAGTTCTGTGACGTCGTGATACCGGGAAAATTCATGCACAAGGAACAATTTTTGAACATGCATGAAATACAACTTTTCCCGCGAGTTACCTGATAGTGCAGCAGCAACACCAATCGGGAAAAGCGGGAAGGTGAATTCCATTAGAACTTCAATTAAAATATATGAAAAACAAGCTTAAAATGGTCTATCCCTGTTATATCGCCATTTTTAAATGTCTTGTAAGTCGACGCAGGATGAGAATATCAATGTACCTGGAACCCAAAATAAATAGTAATTTTCACTATCGGGTTTTAAGAGGAAGGTGGGAATGTTCAGTATTAAAACAAAATTTACTTTCAACAAAAATAATGAACTTAAACAGCTTCAGTAAACGTCTAAGCAACAATAGTACCTATTAACAATGAATATAGCACTGTTTTGGTCTTTTTCATTACCGGTGAACACTCAAAAAAGATTTCTTCGTCATCATCGCTATCTGGCTTCAAGTTAGTACAGAAATTGTTCTGTACCAATATTTATATTATAAACGGAAATCGTTTTCTTCATGTGCGCCAACTTATAAGATGCGCCGACTTACGAGACTCGACTGTAACATTGAATTAATAAACACAAACAATGCAATTTGGAGTCTGAAAAACTTTCTAATTGTGACTTCGACATCACAAGGGACACATTTAAAGCTTCAACTGCAGTGATCATACACCAAGAAAAACATGGCAATGATCTCCTTTTTTTCAAAAATGACCTGTAACATCAAAGAGGAAACTATAATTTCAGTTATCGTTCATAAAATAATTGATAGTAGTTTGAACCACTAGGGCCTCTAAAATGAGTACCAGGTATAATTAAACAGCAAATCTATATAATGTGAAAAACATTGTTACAGGTACAGATACAGAACATTTAGAGTTGCAGTTACCTAACAGTGTTGCTAAAGTAATTGCAGTGTCAACAAATGAGCTGCTCAGAAATTGATAAAATCAAATTTTACATAAAAGGTTCACATTTTATCATCAAAATAAGATATCGGAATCTAATTTACATTTATGAAGGAGTTGCCGAGTAGCAAATGAAATGTTTTTGGTACAATGAGAATCTTGCTGACAATCAAGGGACCGTTTTGGCCAAGTTCTATTCCAATATATCTTGTAAGTGAGAAGAAGATATTTTAATATTATTAATAACTGATAATAAATAACGAGAGCCAAGTAATGACAAAACCTTACTCTGGCTACAGCCATTAAATCGAAAACGTAAGCAGTAAGGACACGACTTTGTCATTGAGAAAGTAATAATGTACAATTGAGGTTCAGATGCAAAAATCAGTAGCTTTGGTTTGTGACACATCATCATGTATTGATGTATCCACATGCAAACCTCAAAAGACAAAAAAAGCTAAACCCTGTGAAAAAGGGACAGCCAATAAACAGATTGACTGACTTATATAAGGTTCACTGTGGGGTGGGGTTCTATTCCAAAAATTCAATGCTGTTCACGCATCACTTCAAACATTCTTACACTATTTCATGCCCATTTTTTTGCAAAGATCCAGGTTTGCTAGCTAAATAAAAAGGCCAAGCCATCAACCCTGTTATTAAACACCATTTGAAACCTACAATATAAATCATCTACCACTGGTTGTGGGCCCTTATCATAAACTGGTACTGTTGCAATCGACGAAACTTACATATAAGTGGTCTGCTATTTCAGTCTTTTAAGGGTGAAGGCTTTAATAAAGGGTCTGGTAAGTGGTCCCCCTTCACATTATAACACAAGTAAATTTGAACATATGCATCACAATTAGGTGTTTTTTCACTTTCACAAGCATTATAAATGGTCTGGTTAGGGTGTGCACTTCACCAAACTGTAATTCATGTATCATGCTACAATGGTTTTAACTTTCACATTAAGAAATATGTGACGTCACAAATCAAACAAATCTTTAGTGGAAGTTTCACGAATCATGCTCCTAAAATTTCAGAGATCATGCTTGAAAACCTTCTAGCACCGTTTTTCATTTCAATGACTCATAATTACATAGAATACAGATAAAATAAAATAACAACTATAAATTAAGAGTTATTTCAATTAATTAATTAATTAATTAATCAATAAGCATAATTCAACAATGAACACATGTCATCAATAAAAACTAAATTAAAAGCCATTCTTCAGTCCTCAACTGTTTAGTCTTTTATGTGGAGGATGATAAACACTACATCTGGCATTGTACAAAACTGCAATACTGTCCTTTTTGAGATAATCTTCTTATTATTGTATATCAAGGAGTTCAATCTCAAATATTAACGTTGAATTTGGTGGTATAGTAAGGCAGTTAAGGAAAAATCAAGTAAAAGACTCGCCATTATATATGTACTGATAAACTTTTTTCAGCTCCTTTCAGCAACTTTTAATCCCATGAAACAGCATATGTAATACTGTATAGTGGTTAGTTTTTGCTATGTTCTAATTTTCTCTATATTCGCGAGGTTTATGGATGTGCAAAAATAAAAACTCGCATAATTTAAGTAAGTACCTTTCCATACATGCTATCTTTCACATAATTTTACATTTGCAAAAATTGATGACCGCTAATATTAAATACCTCTCTTTGGGGAATGAATCACGAAATTTGGCAACTGCGAAAATTACCCGCTATATGGTATATAATTCTATTCAGGTTTACAGATGTAAGCCCCCTTTCGATTGGATGACATTCCCTGAATGTCAACATATACTGTTGTTATGTGCTAATAAATATTGTCTATTCTCCATTGTCTATATTTGGAAAACTGCCACAATGTATAAGTTGTCATGGAAATTGACAATGTCATCACATGACAACAAGATGATAGCATCAAAATAAGTTACTTTTTTTTCAAAGATATCACATTCCTATAGCTGTTCATTGGAATATAAATGTAAGTTAGAAACAGGGTATAATAGCTCCTTACATGAGAGCTGATCAAAGATCAGAGTATCTTTCATGAATGTAAGAAATTCTGTCTTTTCTTGAGTGGAGTGCAGCCAAACGAGAGAATAATACAAAGAATAGGGTCTGTAAGTCTCATACAATTTTGGAACTTCCGGGATCATAAATTGTACCCGGAAGTTACATTTTGAACAAAGATATATGACGTTTCAGACAAAAATTTGAACGTCATAATCCTCAACGTCATGTTTTGGTGGGAAGCGTTTTCGAATTGCCCTTTTATCGTGGATTCTCGTTAGTCACATGACGAGACTTACATACCCTATTTCTTACAGGAGTGAAAGAAATTCAGATCTTTGATTTCGATTGAATGTAAGTAGCTATTTCTTCAGTAAAATACAACAACAAACATCTGGAAACCTATACTGTACCAGTAATGTCGTCACCATTTGAGTGTACTTTAAATTGTGACGTCTGGTGTTTTATGATGTTGTTAACTCTAATTCTTTAGTTATAAAAAGGATATACTCCTGGGTATCCAAGTTTACCATATCCAAGGTCTGGGGGACACGTCAATACAGCTTTTTCTCCTTTGCTCATCTGTGAAAAAAAATCCAAATGTATGAATTTTTCAATAAATAAGTTACCTATATTGTTCCTCACTGTTTTGAAGACCGTATGGTGACGTTGAAGACCGTACGGTGACCCCTAGATGCTTTGTTTTGGGTTGTCTTTACCTGGAGATTGGATATTGTCTCCTTGACATTTACCCCATTTCCTTTCTTTTTCATCTGTATATAGGGTCTGTTAGTCTCATTCCATTTAGGAACTTTTGGGTATATAAATTGTAACCGAAAGTTGATTTATGGTGTTCCAAGCAAAAAATTTGAAAGTCATAATGCTGCAACATAATTTTTTGTGGGAATTTTTTTCCAATTGCAATTTTATCTTGTTTTCTCGATTTTCACATGACGAGACTTACAGGCATTTCTGACATTAAGGCAATAATAAAAGTATTCCTAGATTCTCATCCAACCTTTTCAGAAATTAAGGCCAGGTGGGCGAATTTTATTTTTAATTGGTAACCACTCATAGTGGAAAATGCTGAAAATTGTTAAATAAATGATCAAGAATAAAAAAATTTAGATGGGGCTGAAAATTTTTTTTTTTAGTATGGCCTAAGTATGACTGAATCACAATCTACTAAAACCTTTAAAAATGCTGCATGTAGCCAATATGTTACCCCCACTGCACAAGTAACTTGAAACCAAAAATGTTATAAAATGTGCAAGTGATTGACTTTGTGTGCAGTATGAAGAAAAAATGCTGACATTGGAAATTCTAGAAGGGCAATATAAAGGAAATCTACTTCTCCTACAAAATTTTACTGAATCAAAATGTTCTGTGATGTGATCTAGTAACTAACAATTTTGTCAAATTAAAATAAGATCTTAGAGGCAGTTTCTAAAGATTAGTGTCCACAAGATGCCCAATAGTAAAACTGTCAAAATATTCAAGGTTCCATAACTCCTATAATTATAAATTTTGACCAATCAGAATGGCAATGTTTTACGATCTTGCACATATGATGACTAAAAGTCTTGATGTAAAATTTGATGGAAATCAGAGCAGTGATTTCTAAAGAGTTGCATCAAAAAGATCTGACATAGTATAACATTGTCAAAATATGTAAAGTTGAATAATAGGGCCTGTAAGTCTCGTACAATTTTGGAACTTCCGGGATCAAAAATTGTACCCGGAAGTTACATTTTAAAGAAAGATATATGACGTTTCAAACAAAAATTTGAACGTCATAATCCTCAGACGTCATGTTTTGGCGGGAAGCGTTTTCGAATTGTCCGTTTATCGTGGATTCTCGTGAGTCACATGACGAGACTTACAGACCCTATTGCTACAAAATTTGACGCTTCGATATCATCTAGTACATATGGCAACTAAAAATCCTAGAAAATTTGAACAAAATCTCAGACTTAGTTTCTGTCCACAAAAAAATTGGACAGACAGATGAACATAGACCATTACTAAGCTCAATGTTATGGAGAGGCAGAGGTGAATAAAGAGAAAAATGCATGGTCAATATCTGCAATATATAATGAAGAGTTCATGCAACGATACTTCCAAAATATCAAGAGTTCAGAGGGAGTGAGCAATATTTCATTCCAGACACAAAAAGGATAGACAATCTGACCCAAAACAGTGGATAATAATCCCTATGTGAGGATTTAGCGCAAAGTGAAGGTGACACAAAAAGTATTTCTTTTTATGTATCGCTTAATCAAACTGTTTGGGGGAAAAATATTATTAATCATAGTCAAATATAAAAATTAAAAACAACCATTCATTTATTTAGAAAAACACTAATTTATTTCCACCCATATGATATTGTAATAAGTCAGATAACCCAAGACCCAATTTTACCCCAATTGGACCCCATTAACAGAATTTGGTGTCTGAAACCACTAATCCAATTGGAAACAATTTTTTTACAAATGTGGTCATCGTTGAAATTTTTGTCTGGCAGGTCTGCATCCAATCAGAGATGGTCAGCAGCTGGGAAAATAGTTTAACATTGGATCCTACAGAAATCCCATTCTGATGATATCTCTATGTCACCTATGGTCCCAGTGAGCAATACAGGCTCTTAGGGACCTTTTGTTCAAATATGCAATCGAATGCTCTATCAACCTTAATTCATTATTTTCTTACCTTTTTTATACCATCATCCCAACCTGAAATAAAAAAAAGGTAAATATTGAATTCTTCATTGAATAAGCCCAAATCCCCCTGCCTTTTATAATGATTTTTGGCCAATTTGGATAAATTTCTTTTAAAATGACAGCATTTTTCGCAAAATTTGAGTAAAAAGTATACAATAAAATTCGCCCGCTTGCCCTATATTTTGAGAAAAAATGGATGAGAATCTAGAATTTTTTTTTATTTTGGCCTTATTGAAGCACAAGAGCTATAGATTCCATTACCATAACATGTTCGGAGAGAAGTAGAGACTAGGGAAGTGAGTTCACATCATGATTGTTTTTAATTGAATTACATATAGAACTAGATGTTGTCGGAAACGACAGTTATCCCCGCACTCCCTGTTTGACACAGAAAACAGTTGTTATACACCCTTGGCATATTTTTTTAATCTACCTATTGATAGTCATTATTATTACTAAAAGAATTCCAGGATATATGGTTGCTATTAAGTAGAATTCCAAAAAATAAGTGGTCTTTGAGACTTTCAGGAAATTTACCAAGATTTAAATAAAATATTTTTGAAATCCAGTTGATGAAAATGTTTTTCCTCAACTAAATAAACAATTTAAGTATGGTTGCTAGGTAGAATTCCAAAAAACAAGAGTTGTCAGAGGACAACATACGGTAGCTCGCCGGGGATTCCAGTAACCTCAATGCACAATAAATTCGAAGTAATAGAAAGCTTTCTTCACAAGAAAGTCACATATCAAATATAAACATCCTATCACTAAACAACTTAATTCTAGAAGCAAAGTTAAAGTCTTTAAAAAATACCCTCAGGGCAAGGTCAAGGTCAAAATGTCTACAAATATGGTACCATTAGAAAGCTCTTATCAAAAGAATGTCACATACCAAATATGAAGACCCCACCACTAAACAACTTAATTCTAGAAGCAAAGTAAAAGTTTTTGAAAAATTGCCCTCAGGGCAAGGTCAAGGTCAAAATGTCTACAAATATGGTACTACTAGAAAGCTATCACCATAAGGAAGTTACATACCAAATATAAACACCCTACCACTTAAGTCATACCTTCTAGAGGCAAGATTAAAGTTTTTCACAAATTGCGCTCAGGGCAAAGTCAAGGTTAATAAAATGTCTACAAGTATGGTATCAGAAGAAAGCTCTCATCATAAGGAAGTCACATACTAAATATGAACATCCTTCATCTAAAAGCCTACCTTCTAGAGGCAAGGTTTAAGTTTTTTAAAAATTGCCCTCAGGGCAAGGTCAAGGTCAAAATGTCTACAATTATGGTACCACTAGAAAGCACTTATCATAAGGAAGTTACATACCAAATATAAACACCCTACCACTAAAAGCCTACCTTCTAGAGGCAAGGTTAAAGTTTTTTAAAAATTGCCCTCAGGGCAAGGTCAAGGTCAAAATGTCTACAAGTATGGTACCAGAAGAAAGCTCTTATCATAAGGAAGTTACATACCAAATATAAACACCCTAGCACTAAAAGCCTACCTTCTAAAGGCAAGGTTAAAGTTTTTTGAAAATTGCCCTCAGGGCAAGGTCAAGGTCAAAATGTCTACAAGTATGGTACCAGAAGAAAGCTCTCATCATAAGGAAGTTACATACAAAATATGAATACCCTAGCACTAAAAGCATACCTTCTAGAGGCAAGGGTAAAGTTTTTTAAAAATTGCCCTTAGGGCAAGGTCAAGTTTTTTGAAAATTGCCCTCAGGGCAAGGTCAAGGTCAAAATGTCTACAAGTATAGTACCAGAAGAAAGCTCTCATCACAAGGAAGTCACATACCAAATATCAACATCCTAGCTATTCAGGTCTCAATTCCACAAGCCAGGTTAAAGTTTTGCTGACGCCGACGCCGACACCGGGGGTATGACAATAGCTCTCCGGAAATTCGTACCGGCGAGCTAATAAGTGGTCTTTGAGACTTTAAGGAAATTTACCAAAATTGGAATCAAATATTTTTGAAATCCAATTGATGAAAATGTTCATCCTTAACTACACAAACATTTTAAGTATGGTTCCAAAAAATAAGTGGTCTTTGAGACTTTCCGGAAATTTACCAAAATTGGAATCAAATATTTTTGAAATCCAATTGATGAAAATGTTCATCCTAAACTACACAAACATTTTAAGTATGGTTGCTAGGTAGAATTCCAAAAAATAAGTGGTCTTTGAGACTTTCAGGAAATTTACCAAAATTGGAATCAAATATTTTTGAAATCCAATTGATGAAAATGTTCGTCCTAAGCTACACAAACATTTTAAGTATGGTTGCTAGGTAGAATTCCAAAAAATAAGTGGTCTATGAGACTTTCAGGAAATTTATCAAATTTGGAATCAAATATTTTTGAAATCCAATTGATGAAAATGTTCGTCCTAAACTACGCAAACATTTTAAATACGGATGCTAGGTAAAATTCCAAAAAATAAGTGGTTTTTGAGACTTTCAGGAAATTTACCAAAATTGGAACCGCCTTTCAGAATCCTAAGTTATCAGAATTTGTTTTTTACCAAACACTTGTCAGAAAATAAGATAATCATGATAATATGCCAAAATTAAAAAAAAGATAAGTGTCTTTGACATTTTCAGGAAATTTACCAAAGTTGGAACCGGAACCAAAATTCCAAAAGCTTATTGCAAATCTATAGACTATATGTAACAATTCTGCATAAAGATTTGATCCCTAAATCCAAAAATGTAGGAGGAGTTTGCGTCACATGCCACATGTGTCTAATCCGCATCTTTGGGTCTTTGTTTAAATTGACATCATGGGGCCTCTTGTTTGCACAAAGACCAATATAAAAAATCTGAAAGCTTATTGCACATCTACAGACTATATGCAACAATTCTATAACAAAATTAAATCCCTAAATCCATAAATNCGAAATTAAAACCTTGGATAGCCATTATGCCAAGAAACCACATACTGAAATTTGAAGATGATCCGTCCACTAGAAACAAAGTTATGCTGGCCACAGACGCCGACGACTGCGCCATAACATAATAAAAAGTATACAATAAAATTCGCCTGCTTGCCCTATATTTTGAGAAAAAATGGATGAGAATCTAGGAATTTTTTTTATTTTGGCCTTATTGAAGCACAAGAGCTATAGATTCCATGACCATAACATGTTTGGAGAGAAGTAGAGACTAGGGAAGTGGGTTCACATCATGATTGTTTTTAATTGAATTACAAATAGAATTAGTTACTGTAAATTTTGTAAATATTTTTTGGTATCTTTATATTTTTCATTGTGTTTTGAGAAAGACCCATTAGGGTTGAAATATAAAACTGTTCTTTTGAATTGTGCCATTCATTTTGATTATAATGATGTTTATACTTACCAGTAGATCACATAATGTGTATCCTTTGGATCTGGCACATAGGGATCTTAGGTGTTGTTGCTTTATTTTCATACCCTGCCACACATAGTGGAATGGTATTATGTTTACCCTAAGTCGTGTGTCTGTCCGTCTGTCTGTCTGGCCAACGAAGGTTTCTCACTGATAATTTGTGAACATAATAACATATAGTCTTCAAATTTGGTAACTTGTTTACCCCATAACTCAGGTCGAGTTCGAATATGGGTTCAGAGGTCCAAGGGGTTCTTGAATTATGCCCCTTGATACTTCCAAATTTTGTGAAACATTTATATATATGATAATGTTGTGTAATTTGTTATCATGAGTTAGTTTTCACTTTGTTTGTTATTTCAATTTGTAACTTTTTTTGTTGTCAAGCATGGTTTGTTCAAATACGTTACCATGGAGTTTGTTGTTATGCTGTTAGTTGTTTGAATTTGTAATGATGGGTTTGTTGTCATGTTATTATAAGTTTTTCAAATTCGTTTTCTTGGATTTTAGTTTTATATGTTACCAAGTGTTTTGTTGTCATACTGTTACTTGTTCTAACATAGTTACTAAAGAAAATTTTATGTTCAAAGTTACCATAAGTTTTGTTGTTTAAATTTGTTGTAATGCTGTTTGTGGTCTAATTTTTTATCATGAAGGGATACTAACCTTTGATAACTTCATCATTGTCCACTCTAAATGTAAATGGGTTACCTCTGTCCCTGGATGAATCAAATTGTTTACCATCTGTCAATCGACCTACATTCATAAAAATGCTAAATGTTATTGATTGTCAAAAGCTCATTTAAGATTTTATTTTCAACTTTCATACTTGACGAATTGGAAAATATGTAAAAATGCCATTTGTATAGGAATTTACAAAATGAATGAGGGGTAACCCTGTTGTTGTTATTGCACATTCTCAATTGAATTCATGATTCATTAATTAAAATAGAAATCATGCATGTAAAGATTTCACAGACAGTAATGGAATTCCAATCCATAGTCCATTAATGTTTTTATACCCTGGGGTATATCCAAAGTTCATTTTTTGGTCCTATTTTATAAATAGTCTGTCTAACAATCCCTGGGAAACAATCTAACATGATATTATGTCAGTCCAGCAATCCCTGGGAAACAATCTAACATGACATTCAATGGGAAACAATCTCAAATGACATTATGTTTGTACATGTACATCAATCAATGGGAAATAATCTATTTAACATTTTGACTGTCGAACAATCCAAGAGAAACAATCTCATACAACATTTATGTCTGTCCAAAAATCCCTGAGAGACAATTTCATATGACTTGATGCCAGTCCAAAAACCAATGGGAAAAAACCTATGACATTATGTCTGTCCAACAATCTCATATGACTTTATGTCTGTCCAACAATCAATGGGAAACAATCTCATATGACATTATATCTATTCAACAACCAATTGGAAATACAAATGTAATCTCATATGACATTTTGTCTATCCAACAATCTATGGGAAACAATCTCACATAATATCATGTCTGCCCAATAATCAATAGGAAACAATCTCACATGACATTATGTCTGTCCAACAATAAATGGGAAACAATCCCATATTACATTATGTCTGTCCAACAATCAATGGAAACAATCTCATATGACATTATGTCTGTCCAACAATCAATGGGAAACAATCTCATATTACATTATATCTGTTCAACAATCTATGGGAAACAATCTCACATAATATCATGTCTGCCCAATAATCAATGGGAAACAATCTCACATGACATTATGTCTGTCCAACAATCAGTGGGAAACAATCTCGTATCACATTATATCTGTTCGACAATCTATGGATAACAATCTCACATGATATCATGTCTGCTCAATAATCAATGGAAAACTATGGAACGCCATGACTGTCTTACGTAGTGTATAATCATTTCATCGGGTACAAATTCTATTATGTTATGTAGTCATTTTATCATGCTATGTAGTAACTTTATTTTGTTATGTAGTCAGTTTATCGTGTTATGTAGTCAGTTTATCGTGTTATGTAGAAACTTTATTACGTTATGTTGGTACTTTACTGTATTATGTAGTAACTTTAATATGTTATGTAGTAACTTTATTATGTAATGTAGTAACTTTATTATGTTATGTATTAACGTTATTGTGTTATGTAGTAGCTTTGTTATGTTATGTAGTAACTTTATTATGTTATGTAGTAACTTTATTGTGCTATGTAGTTAATTTATTATGTTATGTAGTCAGTTTATTATGTTATTTAGAAACTTCACTACTTTGTGTTGGTACTTAGGCAAAATAAAAAAATACATTAGCTTCTCAGGCCCCTGCCTCATCTCTTTTCTGAGAACTAATTTTACTTTTTTATTCAAGTTTCAAATAAAAAAAATTGAAAATCACCTGCCTCATCACTTTTTGGGCATTTCAGTAATGTAAAAAGACGCCTCATCATGATTTTGAACCAATAAAAATAAAAATCTTCTCCCTCCCTGCCTCATCATTTTTTCAGAAAAATGGCCTGAGAATCTAATCATTATTTTTGTATGGCCTTAATTGTGTTATATATTTACTTCATTATGTTATGAAGGAATTTTATTGTGTGATGTTGTAACTTTTTCATGTTATGTGGGTATCTTATTATGTTGTGTCGTAACTTTATTTTGTTAAGTTGTAATTTTATTATGTTATGTGGTTACCTTATTATGTTGTGTCGTAACTTTATTTTGTTATGTAGTAACTTAACTATGTTTTGTGGTCACCTTATTGTGTTGTGTAGTTTATTCATTATGTTATGTACTAATTTTATTATGTTATGTTGACACTTTATTTTGTTATATTGTTAATTTATTATGTTTTGTAGGTACTTTACTGTGTTATGTAGGATCTATATTATGTTATGTGGTTACCTTATTATATTGTGTAGTAACTTCATTATGTTATGTAGTTACTTTATTATGTTATGTAGAAACTTCATTATGTTATGTAGAAACTTCATTATGTTATGTACTAACTTTACTATGTTAGGTGGTTACCTTACTGTGCTGTGTAGTTAATTTATTATGTTATGTAGTTAGTTTATTACGATGTAGTGAACGGATTCATGCCAAACAAAAAGTCGGGATGTCCTATATATCACGTGTCACATAATCGGTCGTCGTTTAGTGAAGGGTGTCATATAGCAAATCGACACGCAGGCTGTGAGAAACATTTGCTGCGGACAAATGCAGTAAATTTAGCATTTGTGAGACCTGGCCAATTCAGAGAAGATTTGGACTTACAACGATTGGGGATAGGGTTAGGTCACGTTGCCCTCTAAAATCGAAACGGTGTTTATCATACATGTGACATTTATTACTTATGTTTTGATATCTTTTGAATACTTGTTTTCACTTGGATTATATTAATTTATTTATTCAAGGTCAACTGAGATACAGATATGAAGCGCCGCGTTGTGGCTTTAAAACGTCATAGTATGAGGGCCTGATTAATTTTATATATTGCTAGCCCCTATACTGAACTTTCTAAAAACAAAAGGAAAAAATGGGGGTCATGGACATTTCACAAAAATCATAATTTTCATAGTGATTTTTATATAAAATATTGTTTGAAATGACCTCCCTTGTTTAAATTTTCATTTCAAAGAATTTTACAGTATAGATACTATTCTGAATTTTTCGTCGAAAGTGAATGCTAATCTTAGAGAAATGGCCCTATTATTTGAGTTTTAAGTGAAATATTTTAAAGGTTTGTCCAAATTGTAAAATATTTGTATATTTCTTTAATGAAAAATACCTATCAAAGCATGAAACATGAAAACAAATTGGCGGAATACCATAGTGATAGTTTGGTCATTAAACATATTAACATCATGTCAACATGTTTAATTTTTAAGAAAGAACATTAAAAGACTAAAAACACAATTTCGAGAAAAATCTTAAAATTTACTTCAACATTTTAAAGGGGTAGGGGTAAGGGTTTTCAATACTTATAACGTATTAGGTAAAGAAATGGTACTTATGTGGGATGTTTGTAAAGCTTATAAAATAAGCTATCATTTTATACATTTTTTTTTGTACCAATCAACAATTTGAAGCAATTGATAGAAAAACTCTTGTCGAAAACGAAATTTCCCCAAATTTCGTTGGGTGGGTCTAAAAAGGGGCCTGTTCCAACATTCCGTGCAGGTTATGCTCATGTAAACATGTTTTAGTGATTTATTATAGCTCTGCCAGGGCAACCAACCAATTTTAATCCCTAATAAAGGAGGAGGGTATATAACAAACATATTGTAATTTTTTCTGTAATATCTTAATAAATATCTGCAGTGCCTGTAGATAAGCGCAAACGATTTCTTTATTTTTGGCACTATGTTCCCCACTGGCGACTTGAATATAGCACTGTTCTGAAAAACACCTTTTCTGCAGGAACCACCCAAGGACTATTGTGGCCAATTGTTGTTCAAATGGCTCAGCAGTTTCAGAGGAGAAGATTTTCAAATGTGTTTTCCCATAGTGTTCAATGTTCCTCACCGGTGGCTATCTTGGAATTTATTGTGGCTTTCCGGACACTTTTTTTTCAAAGGGAGCCAACTAAGGTCTATTTTGACCAAGTTTGTTTCCCATTGGCTC